>DWHK01000051.1:0-20201 GCA_018247855.1 Graphium androcles | reverse complement strand
CATTAATATTTATGTGTAGTTATGGTAACTTAATAATAGTATTAGTTTCACAGCGCTGTAAAACCTTTATTAATTAATTAAATTTATAAAGTTTATAATAACAATTATTTCTTAATAATCCCTTTATAAAATTGGTCAGTTATAATTTTTTCTAAAACGACAAATAGAATTTTTTTTACAAATTTTCATAGATTTTCGCGTTTTCTTGTTAAACCTATAGTTTTTCAAATAAACCATTGAAACCACTGGTACTCCTTTTTCCAAAATGCCCACTGGGGGAAAGGGTTGCAACACCCCAAGCTTGTATTTAATTTTAAACTATCCCGCCTCCATACCTAATAATACAATTGCGACCTCAGACGCGTGCATTTGATACTAATCCCAAAAAAAATTTACATTTCAATGGATTGTGTGTTTGTTGACCATTTTGCGGCGTAGCATGACGTTGTTTGGTCGTCCGCACGTCCAGCGTCGACAAGCTCTGCGAGCGGACTGGAGATCGGGTTATATTAACTTTTTAATATTTTTATTCCAGTTTTCACTTACTTAATTGATATATATAGTTTTAAAAATTATAAAAAAATATAATTTGTGTAGACGAAATAATGAAACGGAATTTAGATCCGAAATAGGTGACTTTGTATTTTTTTCCTATAGAGCGCACTTGGTCTTAGTACGTATTTTATTCTAGTTCCCACTAGAATATATGCTTGAGAATAACATATATTTTTTCATGTTTAAAACCTTATTTTATCATAGAGAATAATTGTTTTTCATTGGACGTTTTTCGGCCAGCCCGGCCTTAAACGTCACCAGGTAATAATCGTGATATAACCATGTGTCATATATAAAGAATGTTCTTTCAGGATGTGTTCAAAAACTCCAGACTTGTTTTGTCTATTATATGCTGGATTAGCAAGTGACAATAGGACGTCAAACACCTTAGTCCTACTTATGACCATGAATGCTGCAAAGTTTTTAAAACTTCGGGTGATAACATTTAAAAATAAATCGCTTAAAATCCGTAAAGTTGTTTAATTTAAAATGTCAAATATTCACGTAAGTCTCAAAAATTACCATTTGTTAATTTTGTTTACCATTGGTTTATGCTGAATCTGAAAAAACATTTTATTTTTATTAATCATTGGAATTATTATATAAACTATTAATCAAGCATTTGTTACTGATGTGTACTTTTTTCTTTCAGCTTGTTAAAATTTTGCTACAAAATATATGTCAGTCGATATTTAATTATAATGTAAAAATTATGTCAGTTATTATTCAATTATAATAGAGACTCGTGACTTTTCTCTATTGGAAGTAATTTCTTTCGATATCAAACTTAAGGAAATTACACCCTGGCAGCACCTCCAAAAATTTCCAATAGATTTTTTGCTCTGTTCTTAAGCTACTTTTAAAGTTAATTTTACTAACGTTTTCACTGATCTTAGTTACAGATAAATTTAAACTATAATATTTTTAACATTAAAAGAATAGCCCCATGTATGTCAATTTGTAGAAGAAAAACAATGTCGGCATACATTCACAATTTGGCAGCGGAGAAAAATGAGAGTTTCACGAAAAAATTATAAGATTGGATTTTATTGAAAAATTTACACAATTAATTTAGATATAAACAAATTATTCACCAAAAAATAATAATAACGCGTTGAATACACATATAGTGCATAAGTTCTAGTTACAACTGATATTGAATCGAAATAAATATAACTTTATATATGTATACTTTAATGTTTTTGAACATTTGTATTTGAGTAATAGAAAATATTTATTTAAGATAAAAGATAAATCAAACATTTTATCTAATTAAGTATATTCTTTATTATTCAACATAACCTACGTATTTTTACACTTATTAATTTTCTTTGATTTTCAGTCAGCAGAATACGTTAATACGATGGACGACGGCCTAAAAAGTTTATTCTATCACTGAAAACTATTTTTTTGTAGGAAATTATGTGTTTGAAATCTTAAAAATGTGTAGGTATGCAAGAGATCTTAAAATACAACAACGTTACAAATAATCTTACCATCTCAGTTATAATATCTGTTATATTTTTTCCGCGGCATTGCTTGCGCTGATGCAGATTTATCTTAAATGGACATAGAATGGTGAATAGACTGGGTTCAATTAAGCGAAAGTAACAATTTTAATACGTGTTTATAAGAGATAGGTGTGAAAACTTTTTTTTCTTGGTTATTGGAGTATCTTCCATGCTAACAGAGGTCTTCTTACCTATTTCTGTACTCAATGCATCATGTTATAGTGTATTAACATTAATTTTAGTAATTAGCCTACTAATATTAATGTTAATACTGTTAATGCTTATTATTTTGCCCGAGTAATTATTCATCAGAAAACTTTTATTTATTTTTTCGAAAGGATACAGTACTTTTTTCATAGTATACATACTATGAAGAAAATAGAGTCCATTAATATATTCAGTATTCCTGAAAATGTGTACTAAATTTCAAAATGATCAATAAAGAAGGTTCAAACAAACAATCAATTTAATTTTGTTAACAATACTTTAAATTTTGCTTGCAGCTTTACGTGTAAGATACATTACGAGTAACAGATCTTGCTAAAGTAAATTATTATATTAGGATACAGTGCAATTGTCATGTATCTAGTGTTATTGATTTTCATATTTTTCTTAATTTTAATACTGTCTGTCTTTTCTGTCTTCTCTGTGCTTGAAGATATATGCTTATGATTTTAATTTTTACCAATGTTATAAATGCGAAAATAATTTGTTAATTTATATGTAACGTTTTTACGTTTTACCTGTATAACCGGCTTTAGAAATTTACAGTACAGTTACTGTCAGAGAATAAAATAGGCCATAGGAAGTCTTATATAAAAAAAGATGATATTACTTTAAAATAAGGACAACAAGGGGCAATCGATAAAAGGAGCCTTTATGCATTCTTGGAGAGAATTAAACAACCCACAGCATGTGGGCAATCAATACATATAAATAAAATTGAAGTGTCTATTTGTGTGTATGTCAAAATATTTGTAATACAAACAAACAATTTACAAAAATTTTAACTCTCTGGTTCTCCATTGTTATGTCTGTCTTATTGTCTGCTTGAGTCGGCTAATCTCGAAAACAGCCGAACTGATTTTAACGTGACTTTGATTGGCAGATAACTAATTATATAATGAGTAACTTAAGCTATTTTTATTTTAAAAATAGAGTAATAAAACTATACAAAAAATAATATGTTACTAAAAGAAAATAGATATGGGAATGATACTCATATGTTTTATTAACCACATTTATTCTTTTATATAAAACTTACGTGCCAAATATTAATGGGGCTTTGACAGGGGCTCTGTCAAAGTCTTCAGGCAAAGAGTTCCAGAGTAATGTCACCTTAACGTTAAAAGAATTCCCAACTAAAATTGTTTTGTGTTTAAGGATTGAACTTTTTAGATAATATGGCGAACAAAGAACTTTTTCATTATTTAGCCAAGGATATCAATAATTTATTTATTGAATTAAGATGGAGATATGACGAATCATTTATAATTGAAAAATAACAAGAAGAATAAATGAATGAGATGAAACGCCTTTCTTTAACTATAAGTTATTGAAGACGGCAACAGTCATAGATGAAATATTTTGATAGATCGGCTTTTATTAAAAAATATATAATATAGTTTATTATAAAAATGGAATTTCAATTATTGATTTTATTAACAAATACTTATGATAAAATTAAATTATTCTCTAAATAACCGATTTAAAATTTATTTTCTATTTACCATATTTTGCCATTTATGGAGTACTATAAAATTTTTGGACGAAACGTAATTTGTTTTTTCTTAATTAAATTAAATATTCTTTTTTTTCTTTATTGTAAGATTAAACATAATATATAATTTTACATTTAGAAATATCGATAGTATATTGTCAATAGTGGCAACCATTACAACAGCAATACTTCCCGCAAAAATATAAGCGTTTCACGTATTTGATATTTTATTAAATACGAATGCTGTTTATTTGGATAATTTTTGTTAATAAAATACTACTATTTTTCCTATGTTAAATGATGCTTTATATGATTACATAAAATATTACGATTGTACTTCACGTGAAATGTATAATTTTGAGGGTTTTCTTTCCATACCGAACTACATCCAGACACAGCACAGGTAACCATTATAAATCACGTTTAATTAACAGAAAATTACACATTAAGTGAAAGAAAATATAAAAAAAGGCAAAATTTATTTTTGACGCAAATGTCACTAGCCCGTTACAGGTCGATAGCGTGTTGAAAATTCGGTGTTGTTGATCTATCTCGCTCTGTCGCAGACGTATACTTCTCTTTTCATTTCGTTGCCGATCTATCAGTATATTCTAAATCTATGGGAAATAGTGCCTCGCTCTGGTGCAGATTTCAAATTTCGTCGGAGACTATTTGTTCTTAACTGAACATCACTTTATCAGACCTCAAAGTCATATGTCGATGCCAAGAATTCGTATAAAGAAGTGTTTTTAAAAATGAAAGGACGCGTTAATACTTGAGGTAACTCCGGAGCACACGTCCTTAGAACGATAACGGAAATCACATCGATCCCAATTGATTTACGCACGTCTACGGAGTTAAGTATTTTACGCATTGTACCGAGATAAAGAAGAGTCTCTGGTGTAATTTTCTAACAACTGCTATTGGGCATATGTGTTCACTATTATTCAATGTAAAATTTAAAGTTACAAAAGTGCCCGCAAAATCGCTTTTTTATTCTGCAGTATCGACCAACGAGCTTCTATGTGCAAGAATAGTAAAAATGGTATAGAAAAATGTATACCACAACGCTCGGATGCCCGAAGGACCATAATTTAATCTATCGCTATTTCAGTCATCAATGTAACAAGAACACTTTTAAACAATATGTATGTATTAAGGGACTGCTGCTATCCTTTCGGGCGTCACCGTCATTGTATAAATTAAAATGCTATCCTGCTTACATCTTGCAGTAGCGATCATACCAGAGTTAAGACTTACGATCGTGACTCAGAAAATAGAATAAAAATTCTGTTTTTTATGTCTGGATGAGGGGTCACCAGGAGGTCTAAAAGGGTCTAAAAATTAACACTTTTGAAACCCACGAAGGGACCGTCTGTGTCAGATGGTACGCCATGGTAATGTTTTGAATTCTAATTTTATTTGAAATTTCCTATTTACTGGCTATCTATATAGATATCAAGTGTAAAAAAGTTTCATACAGTAAAATAATACCAACAAACTCAAAAGACAACAAACAAAAACGTACAATGCAAGGCATAAATTTATTGTCAACAATTTGGATTCAATTTAAAAACTACCACAAGCAATTCTCAATACCAAAACGACAAGAAAAATAATGATGAAATAATAATAATGAAATGATTTATTCATTAAATTAATAGTGAATATTAAAGTCATATAGAGTAAAATGGAAAGTTTTTGGTATTTTAAGTTATACGTTTAAACCGCGAGGCCCTGTGCGACCGCACGGTTCGCCACCCCCAAAAGCCGCCACTTATTCCAACCAAGTTGCACACAATCGCCTGATTATAACCAAAAAAATTAAACTTTGTAAATTAATATCTTAAAAATTATTAATTTCCGAGTGAAAATATTTCGTAAACTTGTTCTTAGAATTAAGAGCTTTAACTAAAAATTAGATAAAAATTTAGATGATCCATGTGTCAGATGAAGATGTAAAAAGTCGGTTCCATGCTTTATCTCTCTCCAATCGTGTCGGATTTTCGTCCCATCGGACTCTAAGAGTAAAGGCCTGTGCGCCTGTGTGCGCAAATAAACGTATTCAGCGGTCAATCCGAAAAAAATGCGAAAAAAAAAAATATTTCTTTATGTACTCTATAATGCGATACCTCTATCAGTAGGTGGTCCAGGGTCTGAATGCATTTCTTAATTAGTGGAATGAATTCTAAATTTAGCTGAGGAGACTGGTTGCCCTTTAATTCGTAGCTATATATCTGGGCATATTAAGTTTAGGCTAGCTATAACGACTGCTTCTATCCAGGCTGGAAATTAGCTATCAGGAATAGCTAAACATCGCCACTAAAATGCAGATGAGATAGGTGGGTGTGATAGTGTCTTTAAGACATGTTTGGAGATTGTGTCCGACCGGACCGACCGGTCGTTATCGACATTTATATGATTGAGAGGTGGATCCGTTCGTAGAAGCGCCTATTTATTAACCACCACCTCATCCACCTTGCGTAAGTGCACGGGGTTAGTGGTGTGCGTAAATCGTAATCATTTCAACTTTTAATTCAATTTCATTCAATCAATTACATTTTCAATTCAATATTCGTAATGATCAAAAGCTTTTGTATCATCGAAGTAGGACAGAGAGGGTATCGAAGTTTTATTCACATAAGCTGTGTGCGATGGCTTTACTTAATCAAAGAGTCCGTATACGCTCCTCGAACTCTCATTGAATATTGCGCATTTTGACGAAATTGGCACCGATCATATGCTCAGGTAACTGCATTTGTTCCCAAAACAGTCGTCTGAGACTATCCGGCAGTTCGAAGGGGCGGTTATTCGCTACTACGATCTGTTAAGAGGAGTCATCGACGAGCATAGGTAAATAAGCGGTGTGGTCAAAATCGTCGCGAAGGCGGTCTCTAATGAATTCTTCCTATCTATGATATTATCAAGGTTTGGGTGGTTTCGGAGGTTTTAAATTCATTCCGAGTTTATCTCAGCTAAGGTTTTAGTTTTATATTACGTGTTTGATAGGTTTAAATAAAGTATAATTATAATGTGCGGATAAAAATATTTTTTTAGATATGCCTTAAAAAAACTCAGAACGAGATAATTTTGATTGGTATTTATAAAAGTTTTTGTTTTGTAGGCAAAACAAGAAATAAAAAAAATTTAACTCAATATCTAGAATATGTATTGGTAAAAGTACATAGCATATGTTAAAAATATTTTGTTCCCTTTAAACATTCAGTGAACCTGCGATAAACATGTAGCAAGTAATATTTTTAACACTTATTTTTTTCTTGAAATATACTATCAGCTACTCAATTGTTGAAGGTTCATTATTCCTTCTATTTTTTTAAATATCAAGTAAACCTAAACGCCAGGTAGGAATACGTCTGCAAAATAAGATTGGATAATTTTTATTTGACATACCGTACATTAATAAACATCAGTGAATATATTTTTATGTTAAAATTAGGACAAAACGCCATTTTCTTATACTTTTTTGCAAAAAATGATTTAAGTTAATTTATTTTACTTACACTTGTCTTTCATCCCCATGTGGAATGGGGAAAAGTTGTGGTAGGCTTTTGTTATCCCTACATCTGTTTTTCCATTGTTCCGTGGGTCTAACTATTCTTGAGATAATATCAGGATCACTAATATTTTTAGACCTGTGTTAATCAAAAGCAGTTTTTCACTTAATGTTAAGTAATAACTGTCGTTTATCATCACGCTAATCAGTTATTGAATATACTTTATTACACATCAAGAACATAAACCAACAATCTTATATAAGTAATGATAACAACATGAGGTGTTACTTGAAAAAATTCTTTTAGGCCCATAAACTAAAAATGATATAATTTGGGAATGAAAAGGGAACGTAAAGGTCCACAATGCAGGAGAAAACAAAAATGAAATTTATAGTGAAATTATAATAATAATAATAAAAGTAAATATAGGGGAACCTGTTATACCTAGGACATTTTTTTTAGAAATATATTATTTATTTTATATTGACGCGCTGTGCACAAGCTATATTTGCATATTTTGGAAGGCCGATTATTTGATTATATTAGATATTCACCACTAAAATATCAGAAATATGTGATTCATATTTACAAGTTTTCAAGACGTTTTTTAAAAAAATACCTTTTAAAAAAAATTCCACCCCCTGTATGTATGTACCTAAAACACGTTAAAAATTTACAGATAATCCACGGATTATGAAAAAAAAAATATTTTTTCTCGATTTTATTTGGTGTAGCAATATATTTTTATAAGAAATTGTTAACAAAATTAATATAACATTCATAATATTTTCTTACATAACAAACTTACTACTTGACTTAATTTTTAAAATATTAAATTAATTAAAGAAGAAATCTACTATGTAAATGCGAATGCAATAAAAATATTAACCATTTACTAAAATACTTAATACAGGTTGCACCTGGTCCGATCGAGAGTGATGGAGGTGCTACATTGTTGTAAAAAATAGTAATTTAAAATATTTTGGGGTAATAAATCTTATTATTTTATTTTTGTTTTATTCCTCGTTAAATAAATAAATCAATCACGTGTAACAATTAAGTGACCATAAAAAACGTATCAAAGATTAAGACTTCAAAGTACGTAAAAATACCTATTTTTTTTGGCAATTTTTTTAAACTTCGATAACACCAAATACCGCCTTTATGGCGGTATGCGACTAATTTACCACCATAAAGCTTGTATTTGGTGTAATTGGATAGTCAATTACTGTATACACAGGTAATAAAATTGATAGTGCGGAAATAAATAAAACCAGCAAGGGACTAGTTACATATAGTGCCACAGTACAACAGGTACCCCTATGTAATGTTAAATACTTGATAAATGCACACAGTGAACTTGAAAACATACATACACAAAACCTACACATATATATGAAAACGAATGTACGTTTGCGTACTTTATATATGTCCGTGTATCGAAATGTTTGAGTTGATTAACATCAATAGGTAATTAAACATTGCAATAACAAGTTTAATACTGGTTCCCTACCTGTTAAGCCGATTCTCTCTGGACATTGCTCTAATTTTACAATCCGACGAATAATTGAATTGTGGTTTTTGATTTACCTATAAATAATAAAAAATCAGACTTAAATCCTGAGAAAACAAATTATAATTTTAAAAATGACGTATTGATAAAAATTACAAAGCTAAATCTGAATAAAACTCAAGCAAAAAAACCATTATTATGTTTAATGAGTATCCTTCAGAGGCATCGTAGCACCGTATCGGAGAAATCATATATATACTATTTTTTATATTAAAAAGATAATTTAACCAATTTTGTTGAAGGCTGTTAGCTTACAATTTTGTAAACAACCATTTAACTTAATTATAATTAAAAATCGGTATCTTAATATCTTTATGATTTAGACGTATTAACCTAAATCTGATTATCACTTAAAATCTGCGGGATACCAAAGATTAGACACACATTCATCAGACTACATTGGTCTACATGTTAATTCTCCAATGTACATTGGAGAGTTCTCATTTTGATAAGTAGTTTATTTATACCCAACTGCGCCAGAAGGAGGCAATCGGATGATCAGCCCGCATTGCCCTGACCCAAGTGAGAAAAAACAACTTATACTCATTTTCTCCCTGTGAGGTTCGAACTCACGACCTCCGGTTTTTAAATTAAGGGCTTACAGCGCTAGGCTACGGAGATTAATATTAATATTTTAATATCTAACTACTTAATACCTCTTGAATCGGTTTCTTAATTTTCATTATACTTTCTTTCCATCTATCTATAGCTTTTTGCTGCGAGTTCTTTAGGCGTTGGTATTCCGAATACCATTTGGAGTGTGATGTAATATCGTTGAAAGTTGTACCTACGTAAAAACAAGTAAAGTCAGCATGACCCTTCTTACCTCTAGCATTGATATTTTTTTTTTATTCACGATTTATGATCAAATTGTTGATATCTTTTATTAAATAAGTAGTTATTTTTGTCAGCTGCACACTACACGGTACAGTTGGAAAAAGTCTGAAAATTGCGGTTTTATTGTTGTATATTAATACCACAGCTTACAAAGTCAATTTGGTACAATATAAATATTAAAAGAGAAATCTATTGCGAAACCCTCCGTCCCTTTAATTAAAAATCAAACTGATTTGCTTTTTTTAAATGAAGGGTATTGGCGCACATATTAGTCATCAAGCTTTAGAAATCACCTTCAACGTTTTCAAATTATACTCAAACGCATTGTAGATTAACTATGGGTGAATATGTACTCGCTGGCCCGCGGGGCAATAAGATGTGGAAATAAGATAGCGCCTACGTCCATATCCATACAATGGAGTATAGAATACCAGGAGAATAATCTTAATATAACAAGATTGGCTTAAAAGTCTTTGAAATTAGATGGTGCCACTTTAACCCTGGAACAAAAATGACACATCCATGACTAGTCTGTAACTGCAATTTAATTTCATTGCCTTGGATTACTTGCAGCGCCATCGTGGTGGGTTTTGTAACTACTCAATGTAACTATATTTCAAACAATCGGTAGCCACTTTTTTTGCTTATCGTGCATACTAAAATTATCCTCGTTACTAAAGGCTCCATGCTACAGGCTGTAGTGTCGATATTAATACTATTAAATGAGTGAACGGTTATTGATAAATGACGCACCGCACAAGTCTCTCCCTCTCACCAAGAACGATTTATGACATCACGGGCAGGGTGTGTTTGACTCGAGTAATATTAGTATTTCATTATTAATTATTATAATATGTAAGAAAAACATACCCGCTATATTGTCCAATACTTCTTTTTGAAAACGCTTAAATTCTTCTGAGTTTTCGTTAAAATTTTCATTATTGTCATTATTGAAGTATTTATTCCATATTCGAACAAATTTATTATGATTGTATTCATTCCATCCGCCATAACGGTGATGATTGTGTTTCAAAAAATCTTGAAATGTTTGTACTTCCTAAAATGAGTTAAATAACTAATTAATGATCAATTACTAAAATACCAAGTTAAGCGAATTACAATATTTTAAGAATAAAACAACTTATTCATTTATCAAAAAAATTCTAATTATTACACCAATTCCATGGATATAAGAGACGTTACTGTGGGTTCCCACTGACAAAAAATTCACATAAAACTTGTTATTTTTGTTGTCTTCAAAAAAAGTATAATTATGAGAACTCAGTTTGATTCATTGACAAAAACATGTAGTTTATGAAAATGTTATTTAAAAAAACTTACTGGACATTTGAACGGAGAGTTAATAATCGCTTTAACAGGACTGGGAGTGATTTCGGAAAACTGCTTCATTGGAGGTCTACGTGTTTTGGTTTTTTCCTGATATTCCATAAAGTTCTTCATCTTTAACTAAAAATATAAATTCAATATCAAACCATATTTAAATCGCTTACCGCATTTATTTTTTATATTAAAATACTCTACCTCATGTTCAATTTCATTTGCACGATTTTTCCGCGTTGTGAGTTCAGTTTGTAAAAGCATTTTAAAAGATTTAAACTTTTCTTCCAGATCAAAAACTTCCTTTTTTATTCCATTAATATCTAGAAGTAAGACTTAGTTTAGTATAATTGAATTTGTATCGTGATGGCACGTTGTCAAGAGGTTAAAATACCAAAACTGAAGAGTTTGTTTGTTTGTTTAAACATGCGAACCTCTAAAACTACTAGGCGAATGGAAAAAGTTTTTTATGATAGCCAAATCATGACGAATAGTTTATTTAGCATCAACTACAACCCTTAGGAGCTCAGCAGCAAATTATAAGGCTGAAGAAACCTAGCGCGAGGTTTCTTCCGCTTATATTATTTCAATTCTTCAGATAAACAAACAAACAATCTCTTCAACTTTGTCATATTAGTTTAAACGGAACATAAGTATCCCTAGTTGTGGAACATAGGTTCAGCAGAACGGTGCTGCCTGCCGCGATCCATGGCAACGGGCGATTTCGCACCGCTTTCTTTATTAAATGTGACAGGAATATGTACCGTATGCGTGCAGGTATTGCTAAATAGCAAAAAGGAATTTATCAGTAATACAACTTATTGACAAATTTCTTTTTATCTTAGAAGGATCATGAATATAAAAACAAACCAAGATGTTCCATGTTTTTATAAGAGTTAATCGTTATTTTAATATCCTCTAACAAATTCCTAATTTCAATATAGGAGTCCTTTAAACACAATTCAAATTTTTTATAGTCACTGTGTTTTTGAAAATCCACAACATTGTCTTGTTCCAACGACAAAAGAGTATTTTCAACGGATGAAAATAAAACACTTTCTTGAATTTTTAGACGTCTTAACTTTGCAACGCCCCTAGGGGCAAAATCTTTGTTGCTACAACTTGACATATTACTCATTTTAGAATAATCCTTTAGAAGGCCAAATAATACAATATGTATAGTTTACTAATCGTTATCGATCAAACGAGCAGTTCCATAGCAAACGATAGTTGACATATAAAGCATAAACGACAGTTGAAGGTTTAATTAATATTTATTTTGAAAAGTTTATTTTCTAATCAATTTAAATCATTAATAGTACAAAATAATGAAGGTTTAGTTTGACAAATTAAACGGCATCCGAAGCATTAACTGTGGATACCCAAAATAATTATAATCCAACACGGCACGCCGTTTGGACGCAATGCATTCCGCATGTACAATTGAAGAATGCTAATAACTCTTGAAATATTCACTCTGTCCTGAACGACGATAATGACCATTATTATTGTGGTCGCAGCGAGAACGTTATTTTTATATTTGTTAATCTCGTCTACGCAAGGATATTTATCGGTGGTAGTGATGCTAGGTAAATAGTTTAGTTTTGTTACAACCGCTTTATACAAAATATGCGCAAAGTAAAATTATTTAAGATTTTGGAAACCCTGAAGTATGAGATCGCCGAAGTGGACTTCTCTTAAAAACTGTCAAGATGATGAAGATTTTCCTTACTCAATAGCGTATAACGTTCATTAGTTTTTTTTAAACGCAAATAATATTTTATTTAAAGACTGTTTGTTTATATAGTGTTGTCATATGTTTGAACAAAACAGTTGATCAGATCAAGTTGTAAAAAGAAATTTGGTCAGTGGTCAGTGCGTTCTTTCAAAGCGCTTTAAGAAGTATATAAATAAATAAGTATTTTTTGTGTTTGAACAAACGCTCTTAGCCTGGCGGCTTAAGCAGTTCTGTCGGAGGAGGTCCGCGAGCAGATGGCCACGGACTCTCCGCTAACGCCGTCCGTTCCGCTGCGATCCCTGTTAACGCAAGATAGACAATACGACTAACACGGGGGGCCACGACGCGATCAAAGGCCCCTCTGATGGAAGTTCAAATTTCGGTTTGAATCGCAATCGATTAGCGGACCTGCCTGGAGGAGTCTTAATGGTTGCAATTGCGATCTAAGTACGAATCAGATCATCCTATCGATCGTGAGTGAATCTGAATTTGACACGATCAAACGAGAGAACACCTGTCATAAATAACAATAAATACATGACGCGGTTTAAAATCGTCCAGACACACAGCGAAATCGTGTGTAAGTTTGATATCGGGGACCTCGCGTCCGCTGGCGGATGCGCTATAGTTGTAACGTCTGGTGAATGCAATTTAGTGAATGAGGTGTTGTTAATAGGCGCGGGCTTGGTTGGGTTATTGCCCTCTGGTGGCGCAGACATATGTTGTCATGGTAGGTCAGAATTAAAAAGTTAATCGCAAGCGTTAATGCATTATCCGGATCGCAAATTACACTTATTGATCGACGAAATCTCGGTGGCACATTCCGAGGGTCAAAATCATCTATTTCTGTTTTACGTGAAATATAATTAGAACTACAGTTTTCTAGGATTTTAGTTTTAACAATATACTTACATTTATAAAGCTTCTATAGTGACTTAATACACTATTTGTTTTCGATAATTAGTACAAAATTTATATTGCTTGTATTTTTTTTAATTTTTCTTATCAGTAATAAATATACATTAAAGATATAATGTGATCCATTTGGATTGCATTTGATTGCTCACGTTTAAACTGTATTTAGAGCGCATTCCAAAATGCGCTGCATGTAGCTTAAGCTCTATGAATTTTAGCTACAGAGCTGCTCAATATTAACGCCATTTTGTATTAATAACGTAATAAGTTGTATTATTGTAAATAACTACATTAATCATTGATTAATTATTAATTTAAGCTCCTGTTTAAATCTAATTTAAAACATTTGGAAATATTTTTTTTAGTGCTACAGCTGCGTGCAGCACATTTCATGAAACGCACTTAAAAGTCTAATGAGGCGTCACTGTCATGTCATCATATGTTGTGTTTAATTTGTGTCCTTTAAGTTATATTTTCTTTAATTTTTAAACTATACAAGAAATCAACGAAACTTTATATTTTACAAAATGAGCTATGTAAGCGATTTGTCACAATCGAATGAGTATCTTAGTTTTAGAAGCAGTATACCATTGCGAAAAATAGTTGTCGATTCAGATAGTTCCAAGGTAAACAAATAATGTGAATATTATCATTCGATGGTTACATTATTTCAGCATCGAAGCATTAACTTTTGTAAAAAGATATATGAATAATATCTATGAAACATTTCAGGCTTGGCGTATATTTGATAGCGGACCGAAGTCAGTTCATTGCCCTTTAATATGTTTACCTCCAGTATCTGGAACTGCTGATGTATTTTTTAAACAAGTAATGGGGTTGGCGTCTAGAGGTGTTCGAGTTATAGCAGCAGAACCTCCACCATATTGGAACATGAAAGAATGGATTGATGGTTTTAAAAGATTAATAAATTATTTGGAATTGGATAAAGTACACATTTTTGGTGCATCACTTGGTAAGATGTTTTTAAATTATCTTCATACACAGAATAATATGTATTTTCTAAAGTTTTACATAATACTGATATTTTTTATATTTAGGATATTAAAAGTTTGTTTTACATTATAGGAGGATTTATGGCTCAGAAGTTTGCAGAGTTGACAAAAAATTGTCCTAGGGTAGCTTCTCTGGTGCTGTGTAATACCTTTACAGACACTTCTGTCTTTGAGTATAATGATTCTTCAGCCTTATTTTGGCTTTTGCCATCATTAGTACTAAAAAGAATGTTGATGGGCAATTTTACAACTGATAAGGTAGACAAAAGAATAGCTGAATCAATAGATTTTATGGTGGAAAGGGTAAGTAACTTTAATTTTTTTATTATATTTGGTTTTATAATATACACGCTATAATGAAAGTGAAAATGTTTTAATTTTACCTATTATATCTACTTACTACTGTGGGCTATATTACTCTACATAATATGCTTTGTTATGAGATTATTGATAGAGTGAGTGAAGCGAGTGAGGTTTACAATTACAGTTGGGGTGAAAATACATTTTATATATGTATGTAACATGATAGCTCTCGAATCAGTGCTCCAATACAAATGAAATTTTGAATATATTTCGATAATATTAGTACAATTTTTAAGTTTGTTGGGCAAAAAAATCGATTTAGTAGATTAAAAGATATTGAAATAAATGTGAAACAAAATAATTGTGAGGTCCAAGTTTGGGGTGAACTAGCTACTTAGATATATCTGTAGACGCTAAAATTTACATACCATAATAATATTAGCATAGCGGCTGTCAAATTTATTGTCTTCTTTAAAATTCTATTCTTATATATGTAATATAGTGGAGTTTATCCTGTAGTTAGATGATTTTTAAACATCAGCATAGTAAGAGTTAATTAAAGCAATAATGGAGAATATTACTGATTCTGATATATCATTTGAAACTTGAGAAATATGTAGTCTATATATTTAGGCATATACCTGTTTTTGTTTTATTAAAATCAAGCAAGAAATTTCAAAGTTATAGATCATTTTAGTTAAAGTTTACAGTGGCACTTGTATATTTCATATTGAATGTTCTATTCCTCCTATAGCAATATAACTCTAATTTTTGGTTTTGTTCTAAAGTTTTTTGTGAATTGGTGTAACTATGTTGTATACAAAACAAGTATTATATTAAATATGGTCAATTGTTGAACCAAATTAAATGCCATTCTTTATTTAAGAATAGAAGGTGTGACTAATGTAACACATTACCAAGCAGAGTTATTGTACTTTCGAATATGTCTATAAACCCATAAAATATTTTTTTCCAAACTTGGCTTTAATTTAATCTTTATTGTTAAGCTAAGTTGAACAACCTTCAAATCTTCACAATAATAGACATTACTTTTGCCTCCAGATAGATCAGCCCTCATCATTTCTGTTATTTTTTTGAAGTTCCTTTCAGAATTTTAATGTCCAAAAGTTTCATACGTTTTCGTACGTAAAAATTCAGTACGTTTGTCGTCGTATTTGAGCATTTTGGCACGGCATAATTTTTTAATTGGGATTGGACATTTTTAAGTTGAATGTGGACTGATCGGTAAGATTGACTGACCGTAAGCCTAAACAAAACAATAAATATCTCAGAAACTATTAAAAAATTGATGCCAATAAGAGCCGTAGTAGCTCAGCGTCCGGGCGCTCGCCTTTAATTCTGTGTACTCAAGGTGAACCTGAGGTCTAACCCTGGTGGAACTGCATCAATTAAATTGTCATTTTCTTTACTGCAATTTTAAGTGCTGATTTACCATGTGCTCGACGGTGAAGGAAATCATCGTGAGGGAACCTGCATATCTAATATGTGAAGTTCGCCAATACGTACTGTGGCCGCGGGGCGAACTATGCCCTAAACCCTCTCTCTTGAGGTGTCCGTCCGGGAGTCGACCTTCTCAAACATATTTATAACGCATGGGAAAAATCGTAAAATGCTATTGTCGTTTTCTGTGATCTGTCTAAGGCTTTTGACTGTATAGAACACAATATCCTTCTTCTTAAGCTTAAACAATTTATGGTGTCTGTGGCATAGCTCTTGACCTCATCGTCTTATACATCAGTAGTAGGATTCAGAAAGTTCTTATAAATAATATAAGTTCTTCTGGATTTCTCTTGAAACTGGGTGTCCCGCAGGTAGTTAATATTATTGATCTCCCATTTTACGCGAAAGAGTTGTGTGATATTGTTTTATTTGCGGATTTGCTTCACTTAGTTTTAAAGTTGACAGACATGTAATATGTTATGACGAAGGGAATAGTATTCTGTCACATATACTTAAATAGTTTACTAAAAAAAATCTTGTATTAAATGCAATAAACCTAAATGTATTTGATTTGCTCTTCTTAATGTTAAAGATACGGCCTTAATCTAATTTTAAATAATGAATCTCTTAATATTTCAGACCAGCTTTGTTTTTAGGAAAAAGGCTAGGTTCTGGCCTGCAGCGGAACCCCCATATTTCATCTCTCGTCGGTAGACTAAGCTCCGCTGTCTTCGCAATTAGAAAAATAAGACAACTGACATTGATACTGTTCGACTTGTATATTTCGGTAACTTCCATAGCATCTTACAGTATCTTTTTGTGGAGTAGTGCAGTCGAGATATATACAGTTTTTACTATTCAAAAAAGACCTATTCGGGCAATATACAATATCGGAGCTCGGAATACCCTGCGAGATCTGTATAAAGAAATCGGTATACTTACTTCACAATACATTTTTTGTAATATTTTATTTATCTGTCAAAACATTCATTGTTATTTAAAAAAACAACGACAGACATAAATTCAATACTAGAAATAAGGACAATCTTATTACTCCAAACTTTCGTCTACAAAATACAAATAGATCATTTATGGGCAATGTGTACCCATGTATAATAAAATTTCAGGCTCTGTCTAAATCTGCCATTAGACTAATTTAGGCGCAAAGTTAAAAATACACTCTTGCATAAAGCCTGTTATACCATTGCAGAATACTTGTCTTACTTTTCCGACTTAAATGCATGTTATTAATACTGCTGATACTCACGTAGGCCAAAACGAAATTATTGTAAATCCAGATTTTCAAACCAATATTATTTTTAAAAGAGCATATAAGTGTTGATAGAATGCGCAGGGTTACAATTTTTAGGGTAATTTTAACGGAAGGTTGGATGAGGTGCAAAAATATTTTTAGCGTGTGGGGAGCGTAGGTGTATTCGTAGGGGACACTGAGGAGGGTTGATCACCCCTTTTAATTTTGGACTCTATTTTATTAATTTATTAAAGTATTCAAAATTTTGTGATTTATTTATTTATTTCTTTTATGATTTAGAATTAACCTATTCATGAATAAGTAAATTCTGTCAATGGACAGTTTGAACGAGAACTAGATTGTGCTACATATTAACTCATTAAATAATGAAACGCCATATAGCGATTGGCAGCGGTATCCCGGGAGGATCAAGTCTTCCAGGTATGTGAGAGAAGTACTAAACAGATTTGTACAAATTTTCCCAAACCCGATTCTCATCTATGAAATAATTCGATTCGCACTCAAAAATGCATCTAATAGGAAAACTCATAGGGAACAGATATTAACTTGGCCTTCCATACCTAGAAGCTCAATTCTCAAAGATTAGATGACTTTATCCGCAGGAGTCCAATCTCTCATAGTTGAGAACTCTTGGTAAGAAGATATTTAGCGCCAATATATATAAACTAAGAGGGTTGAGTCCTTTTTAATTTATGAACTTGAACCATTGGAAATGAACTTATGAGGAAATCGAACAAATGGAAATCATTATTTTTAAAATTTTACACAAGAAATGGTAGTATTTTCCAAATAACAACACAAAATTGGTAATATTTTTTTTTAATATAAAAAAATAAAAAAATTAGACAGTTTCTTCGCAGCCTTCCAATCGGTCGTTTTATTGTCAATTGCTCTCATCTAGCATTATCACGATCGAAAATTAAACTAACAAGCAGACTCTTTGAATTCTAACTATTATCTCAGAAAATATTAACATTATTAAAATAATCTTCTGGATTAAATACTTTAGTAATAATCAACAACATTAGCGGACAAACAGAGGACACATTATCTTAATCAGTATCAATAAAGGACTATGTATTTTTAGTATTCTTAACAGTTGATTATAAACTACATTAAAACAATAAAAAACATAAAAAAAATAACTACATAAAAAATGTTAACAAATGGACTTATTTCTATTAAAACTATGTCGAAACTTGAACAATCTAAAAAAATGGACGGAAAAAACTAAACCTAATTTAGGTCAAAACTTCTAAGTACCTGAGCAATCTCCTTCAGATTTTACTAATCTATAACATATACTAATCGTTATAGATAACACCTACATTTGATAACAATACCATTCAAAAATTTTCCATGGACTTAACTAAGCAGCTCATAGTTCCAAGTCATCAAGCAGACACTAGTTTTCTTGAAAGGGTACTTTTAACTTTGCGCCTAAATTAGTCTAATGGCAGATTTAGACAGAGCGTGGAATTTTATTATACATGGATACACATTGCCCATAAATGATCTATTTGTCTTTTGTAGATGAAAGTTTGGAGTAATAAGATTGTCCTTATTTCTAGTATTGAATTTACGTCTGTCGTTGTTTTTTAAATAACAGTGAATGTTTCGACGTACAAATAAAATATTACAAAAAATGTATTGTGGAGTAAGTATACCGATTTCTTTAAACATATCTCGCGGGTATTTCGAGCTCCGATATTGTATATTGCCCGAATAGCTCTTTTTTAAATAGTATAAACTGTATCTATCTCGGCTGCACTACTCCACAAAAAGATATTGTAAAATGCTATGGAAGTTACTGAAATATACAAGTCGAGCAGTATCGACGTCAGTTAGTTGTCTTATTTTTCGAATTGCGAAGACTGCGGAGCTTAGTCTACCGGCGAGAGATGAAATATGGGGGTTCCCCTGAAGGCCGGAATCTAGCGTTTATCCTAAAATCGAAGTTGATTTCAAAATACTAAGAGATTCATTATTTAAAATTGGATTAAGGCCGTATCTTTAACATTACGAAGAGAAAATCGAATACATTTAGTTTAGTTGCATTTAATACAAGATTTTTATTTGTAAACCATTTAAGTATATGTGACAGTACACTATTCTCTTCATCATAACATATTACATGTCTGTCAACTTTAAAACTAAGTGAAGTATAATCTGCTATCAATAATAATTAATACAATTAATACTACATCAACATTTACACAATTCTTTCGCTTTAAAAGGGAGATCATTAATGTGTACTATCTGCGGGACACCCATTTTCAAGGGAGATCCAGAAGAACTTATATTGTTTATAAGAACTTTCTGAATCCTATGCTATATACATATTCCTATCTTAAAGGCCGGCAACGCTCTTGTAACTTCACTGGGGTTGCGAGTCCATGGGCGGCGGTGATTGCTTACTATCAGGTGAGCCGCTTGCTCGTTTGCCTCC
>DWHK01000050.1:0-20214 GCA_018247855.1 Graphium androcles | reverse complement strand
CCGCACTACCACACAAAAGCCTTAATAAGTCCTGAAGTAACAAATTTTTTTGAGCCGTTATACTTTTCCTTCAAATTTCATCAGATGGACTACCATCATTCCTTTTTTCAGATTTTTTAAGCCATCCTTTTAGCTTTTAGAGGGTTGGGGCGCCGTATTTTAACAAAAAAATGCACTTTAAAATTGAATATCTCGCAAACGGATGCCTAAATCAAAAAATTATCTAAGCAACCTCTCAATATTTTTAAATAACCTCAATATTTTTGATCTAATACTATCCCACACTACGGGGTAGACGCGAGATAAAAAAAATCTTCACCACTTTAGGTGTAGAAGAGGTACCCCAAAAAAAATATTTTTCGTTATTTTATTTTAGCGCTTTTTCGACATGGTAAATATACATATTCATGCAAAGTGTTATCTCTCTAGCACTAATCATTTGGAAGGTAAGCCGACGACGGAGGGACGGACATGGCGAAACTATAAGGGTTTCGAGATGTGTACCACAGAACCCTAAAAAGGGGACAAAAATATTAAAAGGAATTAAAATAAAACTTGTATCATAAATAGACGTGTATACGAGCATATAATGTAGTATAACATTTATTGAAATCGACAATATTGTTGGACTTTTACCCCTTGATAAAAATATGAAATTTGGCACTTTCTTATTACACTGGTTTTGACAAAAGCAAGTCAAAGTTTTTTTTTATTACAAGTCTTCAAACGTGAATTAAAAAAAATATTGTTGGTAAATTAAAAAAAGTTCTGTTCACTCTGCACAAAAAGTTGACTTAAACCGAAGAAACGTCCAAATTCGCTATTTAAAATTGGTCCTTAAACACTATAAACTTATTAACTTTGAGCTTAATTTAAATATTAACCAAAAAATATTACTTTTTTTACAATGTAAATTTCTTAATACATGTAACAATAGCTATTGCCTGCGGTTACAACCGCATAATATTGCTTTTAAGAGTTAAATTTTTATACTGAACCCAAATTATTTTTATAAATAAAAGTAGCCTACTTTACTCCTTACTACATCAGCTATTTGCCAGTGAAAGTCCCAGAAAGAGAAGACAGACAGACTGACAAAAATTGTAAAAAATATTATTTTGGTATATGTACCGTATATACATTTATATGCATGTAGTAAAAAGCGGTTATTTTATTATTACAAACAGACATTCCAATTTTATTTATTTATATAAATGCATAGATAAGGAGAAACGAACAAAAGGCACACCTGGTGGTAAGTGATCACCCACAACACTAAAGGACTCTTGAAACAAGAGCGTTGACAGTTGTTGAGATGTGAATATTTTTTTCTTGAAAGTCCCTAATTCGTGTCGGTCCGGAAATATCGCTGACGACAATTTATTCTGAACGGACGTCGTGCGTGGCAGGAACTGATGACAGAATCAACTGTGTATTGGGTAATTTGTCTTGACAAACGATGACGTATTATTCCAAACAATTTCTCGACACACCCCCGTGGCAGGTGTCTATCACACCAGGACGCAAAGGGACGCAACGTCTTACAGAGCTAAGGAATTAGGCCAACCCGAAAGAGCTTCGTCCTTAACATTTCTAGACGTTCGAAGTTCAATGCGGTCAGCTAGATGGAGCTGGTAGAGGAGTGCTCACATCAAGTTATTATTGCATATGTTTGCAAATTAGCACTTTATATAGTTTCATGTGGGGCTGCTGGTGGGATGGCTGAAATATTGCCTCGCTCAGTCGAAGACGCCAAGTTTTTTCAAGCTTCGTCGGAACTGCACGTCACTGAATAATTATGCCAATGCCGAGAATTCCGAATGATGATGTGGCACTCAAGTAAATGTTTCCGAACCGAGAAAATTTGATAAAAGTTTTCTATTTAGTGTAAACTTGTGACACACAACGCATGATTTTATGTTTTGTGTGTATTCCAGCAATAGAAAAAAAATCTGTAATAATAATTTTATTGATAAGTAGAGCAAACTCATATATTAGCATACATAATCTACACATCTACATACAAAGTTTAATAAATACGCTTTTAATTACAAAAAATAAATGAAAAGCAGTAAACATTTCTTTTTGATTTTCACTTCATTATAATTTTTGATTATGACTTACACAGTCATGTTTTTAACTAAATCAATATACCAGAAAGCACATCGTATAATTCTCAGTTACTGTAGACCCGTTCGTTTGTCCTTCGTTTAAATATAAACTTTCTTAAACGATTTTTCACTCAACAAGAAAACTTTTGAGTATGCATCCACTCAAGATGATCCGTACTTCAAGCCTTTATTCGACAAAGAAACTTATAAACAACATCATTTCACAAATTCTGTAAAATAAGTCAAGCTTCAAGAAACCATAGAGGAGTATTGTAAAACAATTGCAATAAACTGTTTACGTAGTAGTAGTAGTAGAAGTAGTAGTAGATTCGACCGGTTTTTTATATATATTTATATGAAAATAAAGCTTGTTGCCTTTCCTTGTTCCATTTTGACATGAACATAAATGTTAATATTTGTATAAAATTCCGATCTTTTATACGAATGCGCAAATGTCATTTTGAATAAACACATTTTCAGCTTAAATATTTTCATATCCGTCCATTAACCGCGTCGTGTGCTCTTGTACTGTTTACCATAACCATTTTTATATTTAAACGAGTTAAACATATTTTATTTACAGATAAATTTAGTGAAATCATTTCAGTATGTAGGATTTACTTCCAATAAAAACAGAAAAACGTTGTTCTACATCAGGCTTGACGTTGCATCAAAGAGTTTATTGTAAACTGTGACATACTTTACGACAAGCATTCTATTTAACCAAACCATTTATATTTTATAATTCACGTTAGTTAGTAGACTAAGTAATTAAAAAAACTGTGAAATTACAACATTTTATACCAATTTCATTTTAAAAGTAAAATAAAATCGGTATAAAATCTTTTGAAGAATAATTTAAATTTTGAAGTCTATCATTAAGTTTACAAAGAAAAGATGATTGTTGCATTGTTTTAATACATACTAAGGCAAGGCTTTTTAAGCGCCCGATGCTGACACCCCGCACTTCGCCCTCCCTAATATTGTAGTACAAAATTTCAAGTTTCCTCTAAAATCACTTACGAGTGAAATACTTCTTTAGATTTGAGATTCTATACTTCTTAGATTTTTATTTTGCTTGTTTATATTGGTTTTAATCATGTTTACGTTATCATTTAAATAGTGATAGACGAGGATACATAAAAGGCTCAAAAGCAATAATCAATTTTGTTACATTTTTATTTAATAGATGATCAAAATAAAATCATGCAGAAAATCGCGATTTTGTAGAACTTCATTGCTCATGAACTTTACATACATTCATAATATGTAGACGTTACATACATTTTTGTAAGTGAATTCCATTTTTTCCATTCAGAATAAAAAAAGATCGAACGTATTATAGCAGAAAATTAAAAAATTTAATACTAGATTTATAAGAAGTTTCTTACGTAGTATCAAATATTCTGATTATTGATTAAAAAAAATATTTTTAAACCTTTCGTAATTTATTTCCTCTTTTAGCTTGATAATACAGTCTTTATAGATAACGAGACTTCATAAATAATGAGTTTGTGTTCAGTGTAAGAAAGAGATAAGAACTTTAGCAAAATTTATTCATATGTGCTTAAGCCAGATTTATTCATACGTTTTCAGTACAGTGAACAATCGGGTCATTTACATTACCTTGAATAAGGCTGATCGCTGGATACATACCTTATCCATTTATTATAAAAGCGAAACTGAAGGCTGAAAAGCTAACCTTTTTTCATTTTGGTATAAAATTACGTATAATAGGTTAATATTCTTCATGGATATTCTAGTTCTGTTTTATTTTTTCAGTTAACTCTACTCGTATTATATTTATTAGTTGACGTACGGCTTTTCTTTATATGCCAAAGAAAACAACAATTTATAGAGGTTAAACTTTTATGACAACAAATACGATCGTATTGAAAAATAATGATAATTTTGCTATCGATTGCCAGCAAATATACTTGCTTACATTTAACATTTGTAGACGTAATTAACAGAATTGAAACATCATAAATTGTGAAGACACGAATAATAATAATCGAACCCATAAAAGTTTTTGTAAATTGAATTGCTTTGATAATGGAAATTTTAATTAATAGAAAATTTCATTCTCTTCTAAATTTAATTATCAAATTTGTTAAAGCCCTTCAAACGAAATGTAATAATAAAACTGGTTTTATCCACAAAACCAGTAATGATATTTTCACTTTAACAAATTTATAAGAAATTTACAAATGTACTAGTGTATATGTGTGGACATAATTTAATTATTATGCTCCTTTTTATAAAAGAAGACAATATGCTTTTTTATAATATTTTACCAACATAAATAGTTAGATAAGAAGTATAGTTATTAAATTTTTTTTTTCAATTCTCTCGAATTAAAGTCCAATAAAGAAGAATATTTAAAACTAGCTGTTTCTTGTTGTGTTATAATTTGCTTAATGTACTTTATCGAATATATTTCATTCATATAATACGTTCCCTTTTAATATGTATGTACATATTGTTAGATGATTCGCTAATAAAATAGTTTTAGTATCTTTCATACCCTTTTTTACTTATTAAACCCTTAATCTGTTTTAATAATTATATAAATGTTATGATCTGATGAATGTGTAATATTACATTAAAAGAGAGGTCGTCAATTTTTCATACGTATTAAAAATTAAGCAGGGAAGAAAATTATAAAAAATAATTTGAGTTAGTTATAGGTAGAGACATAAGCAATTATCCTTTATACGTACGTTTTCTGCAAAATTAAATATAAATCATTATTAATAATCTTAAATTTTAATAATCTTTTTCTTCGTCTGTACCGAAAAGCGCACAAGATATACTACTCTCTTTCATATTCCGCCCACCCATGAATTTTAACTCCTTATCTTTTTTATTATTCACACTAATTTAAATTACATTTTTAATTAAGCAAATTATAAAAAAAAATATTTTTGTGCAAATAATAAAATGGAAATTGATTATTGAGTTGCCTGATTTTCTGTAAATACTGTTGATTCTAAAATAAATTAATAATAAAGTAAAATACGAGTATCAAAGCGTTGTGGCAGTCGTTAGAAAAACAACATAAGTCCAACCTCGATAGGCGCTCGCGCCGTACTGAATCTGATTGCTGTCGGCTTGTGTAATATAGAGCAAAATACGGGTTATGTTCATAATGTTATCATGTCAATATAAATAAATTTATTTAGAGAAAATACTGTAAAATACTTTCCGTATACATTGTAGTTTATTTTTTAATGATTGTGATGATTGAAAAAATTTAATTAATTTTGTTGTTACCACTCATTTATTTCAAAAAATAGATAAAATTGCAACAAAAATATATGTCTGATGCTTGCTATATTTTTACGTAATTCTTTTTTGTATTAATGATAGAAATAGAGGTAAGGAATTGACTGTTTAATGATTTTTCAGTAAAATAGTTGCAGAAGATTCATCACCATAACATAAACAAGGTAAATTTTGAAAAAAAGTTTAAATATCCGACAATGTAAGGGTTTGATCTATCTTTGGCAAGTATTAAACAGTTTCAAACTATTACCTAACATGATAAAATAGTCGGCCCAAATTTTAAAGATTCACGCGAAAACGTGAAATGACTCTTAAGTAACAAAAAAAGACTACATTGTCTGCTTCGGTTTTAATAAAATGGTTATAGTCCGATAAAAACAAGTAAGTTTTGTAGGTACGAGCAAACAACAATGTTACCTGGTAACCATGCTTGTTAAAAGTACTAAAAGCCAATACAATGTTTTATTATTTTATTTCTTTATTTGAGCAAATGCTCCCGAAGTTTAACCTTAAAAACTGAACGGCTTTTGAGTACGTATAACTTGTTCTAAAAAGTATTGGGTGCAAAGGGTATAAGCATTTTATCTAGGCCATATTTATATAATTATATTATCAATGTCAATTAACGAATTTAGGATTATTACTGCCAGTAATAAGCAGCAGTGTTATTTTGATTTTTGGGATATCTTATTCCACACTACATACATAAATTCCATTTTAATAAGCACAGAATATTACAGTTATTGTGTTTAAATTTTCTAGCTGGGTTAGTGAAAAAAATTCTCTAAGTTGAGCAAAAACAAATTCGACTTACGATCGTTTGATATTTTTGAGGCTGATATGCAATTGTAATAAGGTACACCTTACATGTTTTAGAAAAAGCTAAACTTTCTGTTTTGTGTGCAATAAATTATATACATATAATTATTTATTTAAATATAATTATTAGACTTCAACTGTCGGTATCTATAGCAATATACATATATATATATATATGTTCCGCGATAACACGCGCCAGTGCTCCATTCAAAATGAAATTTAGATTGTATGTAGGTAATATTAGTGCAATTTTCAAGTTCGCTGGATATTAAAATTGGTTGAATAGATTATGAGATTTATATAAATATGAAAAACTTTGGTGATGTCAGAGACGAGCATGTAAGTCAGTCACTAAATTACGCTCAAATTATTACACGTTATCGTTACACATGAGATGAAAATGAGAAACAATCGTTATAAATAGTATTCAAGAATTTCTTCAAGAATCTGTTTGCGCCCGTGAAATAAACGTTTGCATAAAACGAACAAAGACCTCCATGGCTCTCGCAATCGGCATCGCTGCACTCCATGCATACGATACTCATACTTTTTGTCTCATTGTGACAGCGCTCGATTGCGCGGTAATTAATTAAAAGGCAAAACGAAAAAAACTCTCCCAACATTCACGCATCCGGGTGCAATTGATTTGAATAAATAAATCGTACGCTATCGCAACAAATTCGCGCGAATTGTTTTCACATTGCAAACGCACGGATAGTTTGTAATGTAGTACTGTTTACATCCCATGGTTACTTTTCGCATCGTATCGCTTGATTATATTAGTTTTAACCTCTCTTGTGATGAAGTTTGGATGGCCGACTCGATTAGAGAAGTTTTGTCTATAGAGCAGAATATAGGACACCTCAAAGGGAAGCGTTATCCTGCACGCAAGTTTTCAATGAACTATCATAAACTTGAGCATAACATCTCTTATACAGTTTTAGCTGCACTTCTACGGCCGCGCTTGCTCGGGGAGGTACCACCACCCTTCACAGAGCCTTAGGGTTGTCGGATGGCCATTCCTACCCTTTTCTTTTCCGACTCCTTTCCCTATCAAATCCTTAATATAATTCAATCCCATCCTACTCTTTATCCTGGTTGATCCAATTTTCAAGACTGGCAACGCACACGCCACTCTTCGGATTTTGTGTACGTCCATGCACCACGGGATCGCTTAATATCAGGTGAACCGTCTGCTCGCCTCCCAACCTTTCCTATATATAAAAAAGGGTAGTTGCGCTGACATCGGGACGCGTAAACACGCGTGTTTGACTGTTGAACTGTTTGCTTGGTGCACCCGCATCACCTTCCAGGGCGTACGGGACAAAGTACGCATTATTCAGGATAGGAGTCAGGGCAATGAGAGGCCGCCGCCCACGCGGACCCTCACGGCTCATTAGCATATCGACGCGATATCCTAATGTATTCGTGGGATTCTTTCTTACTCGTAGTATGTGGAGAACGAATTTTTAGAGGAAAAATGTATTTTCCTCGTGGCACCATTAAAATTCCAACAATAAGGTAAATCGATCGGTTATATCATATTCTAGAGTATATTTGGACCATGCGATAATGAAGACATAATTAAACAGCATTGGTTGAATTAAATTGCATCTATGTGATTATTATTAGAACAATACTCGCTCTGGCTTTAAAGTAATTAAAGAAATCAGTTAATAATAGAAATATAGAGAATAAAATACAAGCCCAGGTAGACATATATAAACATTACTTTTAATAGGGCTAAATTCAGCTCCCGGCAGGGGGCGCGGAGGCGCGAGGCTGCCGAGCCACGGCCGCGCCAAAGTAAACAATTAGAGAAGCATTGTTCGCGCGGCCGTTGACCCCGGTCCATTGCCGAATCGCCAGGCGCCCTGTCGCCCTATCGCCTGCATCACAAGAGCCCAAGGACAGCTCTCCTCTGCGGATAAGCCGCTCTATCCACGCACCAGCAAAACACGGAAGTCAATCAACTTATCATTTATTTTCACTCAAGCTGATTTATTTGCCACCATGGATTTTATAAGTAATTTCAATAATTTACGAACATTTTTTGGACTACGGAGCAAAAGGTCTGTTCGTACATATGTACGTAAACGCTAAATTCATAACATGCAACATGCGCATATAGTTATTAAATGCACCAAATCCGTTTACAATTGAATGCTTTACAATTAGCTCGATATAAATAAACGATTTATATCTTCTCCGAAATAAGGTTGTGAAATATCCATTAAATCAAGGTACAGTTTAGCTAAGATATAATTACAAAAATAATAAAAAATAAGACAATTGTTAAAAAACTAAGATAAATTTCTCCATACCAACTTTCTGTGAAATTGACATTTAATACGAAGCGCTTGTTTTATCGCCTTTGGTCCGCTGCGGAAGACCAAGGTTGGAGCACGACGCGTCCTGTAATTTGACGTTTCGCGAAAAGAACTATGATATTGAAAAATGACGATTTATGCCTTACATTTAACGTCTAATTCGTATCGTGCTCGATGCTTCTAACTAAATATTCCAATAAATTTCGAGCAAGTAACAAACACATACACAAAATACAGATACATTACGTGAACGGAAAGAATCGTATATTCAGGGATTAAATCAGCGAGTTTGTAATCGTAAAAACACCCATATTATGTATGTATGTGTGTTTTCATATCATAGCACATTACATCACAAAATCTGTTATGTAATATTTCGAAAATAGTTAACCAAATTTTCAACTAGGCACTGTTTAATTCCAGTTGCCAACGCCGAAGTCGAGTCAAGTCTGAACGAAGAAGGTTAAAGAAGGAAATAGAAATAAAAGGCGCGGGGCCAAGTCGCCAGCCGCAAACTAAGCCAAAGACAGGAGCGAGCGGCCCCGGGGAGCCCGTTGTCTTACAGCCAAGTAGTTTAAACAAAAGGAGAGAAGAAAAAACAGTGCGAAAAGTTTGCCCAACTTCCCCGGCTGCGCGAGCTGCAAACAACAAATAGGGTTGAGCCAGACGGGAAAAGTTGACGTAGTTACATCGGCTCCCAGCTCCTATACCTCCGGGGACGTATAGCCGACTCGAAACCGGCCACCGATAAAAGTTTAGCCGCGACGAAGACAAAGCGCCGGCCACGACGAAAACTTGCCGAGTTTTGCAGTTTCGATTGCCATTTGTTACAATTAACCATTGTTTGTTCGGTCAATCCGTTAATTTAAATTCAGATGGCCAAATGGACGTATTATATAAAAGCGTTTGTCCAATACGTACAAATGTCTAATTGTATGTTATCTACTATTCCATAGGTTTAGTTTGTGCTCCAACACGAAATTAATGAAACGTTGCGCTCTCACAATTCAACAATTTATTGAGACTCCGTGGCGCTGCGGTCATTGCCCCCGCGGATAATGGGCGAGGTCCTTAAATCGAGAACAAATTTGTAAATAATGGGACGACCCTCTAACGTGGTTCACGTAGTGTTCGATCTTATATTGGAAGCTCTCTTCTGTGTAAAAACGATGGTAGATTTAAATCACAGCAATTCCACAGAATTGAAAAGATAAAGCAATTCTAATTTCTATAGAATCAGAGGAAATAACACGTCACTAACAATGTCACAATTTTAAATAACGCAAAAATTTGGAAATAAAGACGAAGAAATAATATTTGAAGAAATAAGAACTTGTTAATAATAGAAAAGACACCCGAAGACGATATAGCAAGTACATCATCCTCTCACGGAATACCAAGAAATATTCGAAACTAAAACAGTTTCGACATCTGCGAGGTTTTCCTACTTTTACCAAGAAGCCGCCATTAGTCCAGAGAAACGCGAGGCCGACTCGAGCAACATTTATGCTATCATCTGCTCACTCATAAATCCAGTTATACGGTTATCCATATATCCAGTTATTCAGATGACACTAACTAAAATTTATAGTCGCATTTAAATACAGTTAGAAATTATTTCCACTAATATCAGCACATATACAGTAAGAAGCAAATCGGTTGAGGCTGTGTGAAGATTTGGATTACACTTGGTATGCGTTACAATAGAAAAATGGGCAAGTTGAAAAAGGGATATTTCGGACACTGCATTCGGGATAAGTGGACATGCAAACAGAAAAGAGCCGACGCGGGGCTTGTTAGGGGAAATTCAATGAAAGCTGGATGCCCTCGAACCACGGAGGGGTAGCGGGCGGGGGGGCGCAGGGGGCGGGGAACAGCAGCATCGCGATTCAGATCACGTATCTCTAAATCTGCTTTTCTAATTTAAGAACGGATTTTCCGAGAGCTTAGTTCAAGGGACACGCCGTGAGCCGCTCTCTGATGTATGATAGAAATTTTTGCACGTTCGCTCCTTCTCAAACGCGGCGCGGCACGTTCGCGTTTGCTTAGCGCCGTTTACGTTACGGTTTCTAAACGAGTATCGTACTATTTATATAAACAATATACGTATATATGTCCGTTTGCTAAATATTGAAGAACAAAACAGTTTAGATTTATTGCAGAAATTACATTTTTGACTATTTCTATAGCCACTGTGCCGGTTACCAATTAGCAATTAACAATAATAATCACTCTTTAATAGAATCTTCAAAAATATAAAGGTTATTAAGATTTTTTTATTGTTTTGACAATATGTCAAGTTGATAAAGTCCTGTTCCAAATCACAAACGAATGGAATTAATTGAATTGATCAAATCATCGTAAAACAGCAGAATTACTTGAACAACAGTTTCTAGTAATTTAATGAAAGGTCTCATGATGAAGAAAGTATTTTAATGGCAGCTTATAAAATTATTTTTTACACAAGCTTTTAATGCTATGTATAAGAAATAGCTCTTGAATTTAATAATGACATTAGGAGGAGGCAAGATATTATTTGTCGGTGGAATTTTCATTCTACTTTAATATGTTCTTATTATTTAAGGTTCCAAAATATGTCGTATTTACTTGTCGGAGCTTTATTAAAAAGTATGGTAGTGGTGCCTTTGCTCTTGTCGTATATGTCAGAATCATAGCTAAAAAACATCGCCAAAACTTTTGCTGTCACGTATAAATAAATCTAACACATAACCAACAGCGATTTGGATCTTTTCATTTTTTAATCTAAAACATGATGCGTGTTTAATACTCGTAATTTGAAATGAATACAAATAAATAAATTGTTTTTTGATAATATAGATTAAAATTAATATTTTAATTAAAGCTTAATCGGTCATATCGCTACCTTTCCCCGCAGTTATAAACCTTGCCGTCATAAACCATTTGGAAGGTCTTTTTGACACGCCGACTATTATGTGTCGCATCCTTTGATCGCGCCGCCCGCAGCCTCTCTACATGCTTTACTAAATCATCGTAAGTGAAGTCGCTATGGGAATGCGTTAATTTTATAACCAGTCTCGGTTTTTGTTAAGACAAGGGGAGTTATTTAGAACAGGTAATCTTTAAGACTTTAATACCCCGAACAACGATTGAAGCCTAAAGGTCAAGTCATTTAAATATAAAGTCAAATGACTGTTTCAAACGCACTGAGTAATTGGACGTATGCAGACACTACATCAGTGAAAGGGTGCCGTTGCGAGCGATGAGGGGTGAATTTGCGTCTTGTTATGTAGTAGGTTTCAATCAGAGGGAAATGTCCTCGCGTTTCCCTTAAAAGGGCGGCGGAAAGGTCTGAGCCGCCATCGGCCCACACGACACATCGCAATCCTCCTAAACTACAATTCAGCGGAGAAAAACCGACGGCGGAAACTGCCTTCCTTTGTCCAGAACACATTGACACTTGCCAGTGACGAATTTAGGGTGGTTGGAATTGAGGAATTTATGTCCCGCTCCGTGCCGACCTTTTGAATGGCTGATTTCGTACCATTTCTTCGTACGACGTCTTTATAGCGCTCGTTTTTCTTTTAAACCGCGATCTACGGTACAAAATAGCAACTGTATGGGGATTCTGTGAAGACAAAAGACATGGATAAAAACTGTAAAACTAAACAAATACTGACCTAGTACATTAAGCTAATAACATAGTGAGATCAGATGAAACAGATCTATACATTATTTCATGACATTACATGCTGCATTACATTAGCATTTATCGCCACACAACACCAAAATATCAATTTGAATCAGTATTATGATCAATCACTCACGCGCTACCAACAGTACGAATCGAACGCCGCCGATTTGACTCACCTGCAACAGAAAAGAAAGCACGTCAACGAAAACCAGGCAAATCGCCCTCCGCACGAAGTTGTGGAAGACTTAGTAAATCGGGGAACTGCTCGGATTACCACACCAGCGTACCGTATAGGTCGGACATATTGATTGGAGCCTCTTTGGAGGGGCGAGGCGAGCTTTCGTCTAATCTTGTACAACACGTTCGGATTACGGGTTTTCTTTGAACTACTATATTCACTTTGTCTACGGTGATAAAAAACAAAAAAAAGTATCAAGGTTTTTTCCTTCCGGTGGGTAATATATGCTTAAAAAAATTAAAAATCTGTTCTGTCTGTTAAAAAAGAAAATCTGTTCTATAATTCTAGGACAATGTTTATTTAACCTTTAGACTAATAACAGTTTGAAGACTGGTTGGCGCATTAGCTAAACCATTGTCTCCGACGTCGCGTATCTTGGATTCGATTTCTACCAGGAACAAATATTTGTATGGCTTACAGATAAGATTTTTTTCGGATGTGGATGTTTATATATGTCCAACTAATATTTGTAAAAAAAAGTCCTTGCAATACAAGACATAATTAAAAAAAAGTTTATAGATTTTTTCCTTTATTTGTACAATAAGAAATTGTACATGTATCCTTGTAGGCTAACGGGAAGTACTCTCTAGGTTTTGATTCATATCTTTTGATGACGTTAACTCAGATTTTTGTTTTTTTGACTATTCTAAAGATCTCCAGACCTGAGTATTATGGTGGTATGGAACAGTAATTTTAACTCGATGCCTCTACGCGTTCCTGACTAAGGGTTAGACGGACAGTGAAGTGATACTAAAAGGGTTCCTTTTACCTTTTGAGGTACAGAACCCCATAAAACAAAGATAAGCCATCATAATAATAGTGTTCTAAAATTTAATACGACTACTTCGATAATATAGACACGCTATATGTTTCAAAAGGCGCTGTTACTATTTCTAAAAAGCAACCTAAGAGTAGCAAAGTAGACTTGTCAACCCAATAAATTTAAGCTGAACGTTAAACGGAATAGGCAGAGGAGTAAATGAAGTCCAATGTCGTTAGGTGAACATCGGGTGTCCCGAGGCAGTGGAAAGTGGCGCCGCGGTGTGCGTTATGAATAGAAATCGCCGCCGCAATGACCTTCTTACCCCTCGGACCTCCCACACCTCCCCAGCGCGTGTTGAGGATGACTGACCCACAGCGGTAGTGAACAAACTGGTCAATGACATTAATTTCGTATCATAATAAATAATAACATATAATTAATTTTTTATCAATGCGATTCCTTCTGGCGTGTACAGGTTTGCGAATTATTCCCTTTTGCTTTGTGCCTTATAAAGGTACTTGACCTTAGATCTGTTCGTATTGATTAGTGGCCGGTATACATTTCTGAGTCAGGAAACATAATGCAATTTAATGATGGAGCTGTTCCGATGATGCATCTAGAAAGTGGAGTGAGATTATCCTCTATGAGGAAGCACTGCATTACCAATCCATATTTTACACCCGTAACTTAATTAGAGTCGTTATTTAAATTAGACATATACTTTTGCAGATGATTTATATAAATTTTTTTTAGACCTAACATAAATATAAATGTCCTATAAATAAACATGCACTACGGAATGCATTTATGGTGATAGGATTTTTAGGCAAAGTTAGACAAATCTCAAAGAAATTAAGATCCCGGAAGATACATGATAACGTCTACATTTTCATAATCGTGGGGATAAGCAGGTGCTTAATAAAAATGTTTATACCTCTAACGACGAAAGGGGTTCCGTGAGAGCGTTCGGCCGCCCGAGGCGGTCCAATTTGAATTTGGCCAAAAGGAGTCGTCGAAATGTCAACGACCCAGAATCGGGTATTCCTCGGGTGCCATCATTACTACGTCACGAAGCGACGCCGGGCCCCTCTGATGCGATCTCATTCACAAACAGTACCCGACCGTTTTGTTGGGGCGAGAGACATTTTTCTTAAATTCGACGTACAAATGACTCGAAAAATGTTACACACAAGCTTATATCTTTTACCACCTTTTTTAAAGAAACAAGCTTGGAAGAAAAATATAAGTTAATGGAGAGAATAAGTTAATGAGAACTAGTCATTTATACTCATTTACCTATACGATCGAAGGATTAGTTAACTAGAGATCAAGTTAATGATTTACGGTGGACGTACAATAAATTTTTTAAAACCGCAATTTAATTTTATTCTTCAATCTTGTCATAACATCGAATGACCACTATACCGAAATAAAAAAAAAAAAACAATTTATAACTATAAAAGGCAACAAAGAAAGCATAACGTAGTTTTGACTGCACGCTTGCTTGCTTAATCGTGACGTTTAACAGTTGCGGCTAGAAAGTGTGCAGCACCCAACCATTTTTATTTTACAACTGACACATAAACACGTGTCCAAATGTGGTCAAACGGCATAGTCTTACACATCTAACAAATCGTTGTAATTGACATAAATCTTATTAGAGATTATTATCCCTCTAACGACATAAGCTGTCGTATTTCAACATTAACGTCGGATGAAAATCGAACCTACGTACGCTTACGTAAATAGGCGAGTGATATTATTGCTAAGCCAAGTGGGAATCGAAGCCGAGTACGCCTCGTGCACCTTTGTTTTGGCCGCAGCCGCTTCAGAACAGTGGTTCAGGCACATACCTCCCTCGGCGCTTTCGATGCAATGCATGTTGGAACCGCTTGCCTCTAGCTCTTGAACATTCCTCCCGCCGCAAAAAAACACGCGCCAACTAATAGGAGAAATTCGAAAATAAAGCATTCCGCAGTGAACGAACCGTCCCATAACTTTAAGTTGTTGAATTTTTAATTATTCATGTATTATACAATGGTAAAAAAGTATCTCGATCGTATATTTCGAACAGGATGGCTGTCGTAAAATTTAATAAAAAAAAAACTAATAAACAAAAATACGAACATACAAAACAGAAACTATGTTAAAGTTGTACCTCGACCGTATAGTGCCGCATAGTTCTCTAAATTATTTAGAAACGTAAAGATTTGGTCAACCGATAAGGATAATGGCTAGAAACCACTGCTTGGAGCATGAACGTCATTAGAAATGGACATTCGCGGTTTATTAGCAGATAAACACTACATTACCGACCATTAACACGAGCGATAAAAAGATTCGTCTCATTATTCAATATAAATTTTCGTCGCATGGGAGGTAAAAAATAGCTTAAGAAATACGAATGTCTCCATAGAATTTACGGAAAAATATGAATTTGCGATAAGAGCGCACAATTTACACGTGCAGAATTTTTTTATCGTCACATCTCGTGTGCCATGAACACCGAATGGCTATATGACGACTCGAAACTAGCTAAATGGGACGAACAAATATTGTTTGTGGCTCTTATTATTAAAATGAAACACAACGTATGTAACATTGTTTTTAATTTTAATTAATATTAACACTATATATTGAACATAAGGAAAATAGTTATTATACAAAACCAATTTTGCTTAATTGAAAGACAACTAAATAATGGCATTAGCTGAAATAGGGGGAAGAAGAAGTTGCAAAAACCACCCATCGAAAGAAGAAAACGGACAAAGCAATTGAATCATCTGTTTTGTATCGCTCGCCTGTGTTTGGTGCGTTTACGTAGAATACAGTAGAGCGAAGCGCTTCCAAGTCGTCGGAGAAGGCAAGGAAGCGCTGCATGCGTCGCCGTTGACGCCACAATGTCACGCCGGAGCAATGGCCGACGGCCGTAAATAGAGCATTGTGAAAAAGCGGCCCTATCGCCGGGCTACGGGCCCTGGGCGCGGCGATCACGACTGGCGACTTTGTAGGGACCTGCGCGAGATAAAAACGTGACTGCGCCTATCGAACAACACATCTAAGTGGGACCGTTGTTAAACAAATCGTGTATGGAAACATAATTGGGACATCCATCTGGCTTTCCAGGAAGCCTTAGCTGGACCCCGCGGAGTCAGAACAGCTCCGTAAGTAGTGCGCAGTGGCGGCAGAGAGGCGCATTGTTCGCCGCCGAACATAGTTTCGCTTAACGCGATGCACAACGCAGAAGAGGGCGCGGCGGTGCCATCTCGGTGCCGCCGCCGTGTCCCGCTAATGAACTAATTGGCGGAATGCTTCAAACTGCACTCGCGGAAGTTTCAGCATTGCGCTTATTAAGCGAAACAATATACATTTAATTCCAAATTAGCTCGATTTGTTATATTATAATGCACAATGAGACAACTTATGAAGTGAATATTAATGAAAAAAGCCAATGGCCAATATTTTGAGAGATCTAGGCGCGTCTAAATCTAGCGTATCCATCAGCGAAACTACACTCTGATTAGACATATGTACATTTCCACCCGTCACGCTTTATTGAGGTGCACACGTGGTGGGCGCATTTGCCATACGCCGCGCGCGTTGAGCGGGGAGACGGCGCGGCGCCCGCCCAGACCACAAATCGGCTCGTGCTCGTGCTCGAATCCTATAACTGCGTAAATATATAATCCCTTACGTCGGTTACGGGTAGGTAGATATCTCTACCCTTTGGAAGCTCTCATTTTTTCTTGGACGATTTTCTTTCTTGGGGCGTGAAAGCTTTACAAGCGAAAAAAGAAACACTCATTTTCGCACTAATAATATTAATTAGTAAGCAGAAGAAAACTTTAGACTTAAAGTCGTAAGATAATTGTAGTAAATGTTAGCGTATCTATGTATAGCCGTCCTGAAAGAGAAGTGTGCGTTGGAGAAGCGACACACTGCCAAGTAGGACGCGTGTTGGCCAATTGGACTGGCAGTGTGGCCCGCGGGCGGGAGGTGCCGAGGCCCGTTCACGTGCAGTAGCCATATCCTAGAGCAACACACAGTTGACCGGTTGGCGCAGTGGCTAAGGCGTTAGCTGCGGCGTCACAGGTCGTGGGTTCGATTCCCACCCGAAGCAAATATTTGTATGACCTACTGATAGTTGTTTCGGACCTGGGTGTTTGTGTCTGTGTAATTTATGTTTATAAACGCAAGCGCCCTTGTAACACAAGCCTAGAGCTTAGCCTAGAGGGCAGTGTTTTTCAAAAAATAAAATAAAAAACAATATGTGCCTGGACATGGAGAACTTAATAACGCATGTTCGACCCATAGTAACAAAGTAAAGCGCTACTCGTCACTTCGTAAACATACACCAGGATTCTAAACGGTGAATTAAGTGGGACGGTCAGAGAACACAAAACCCAAAAAGGTGCGGACAGTGCATGATCGTGGCGACGGTTTAATTGCATAGATTGAAAAAGATAAACGTCATGCTACGCACTGCTGCGATTCGAGCATGCCATATTTACTCAATAAAAACGCACGAACGTTCGTACGAACGGTGCGCCTCGCCAAGAGAACTTGTACTCATTTTCTTCGGTTTAGACCAAACCCCTTTTTGAAAGGAGTCTATGCAACCTCATTGCTTCTTAGGTCCTGAATCTGATGTAATACTGATACAACTGTTTACATGGCTAGCTTATACCTGGGGAGTATTTTATATTTCTTATTACCTACGACATCAATAGGAGTAAAATAAACATAATATTTGTTTTTACCAGTGAAGCAACCTGCTTACGTCATCGAACCTACTAAAGACGATTAAGTCCGCTCAACCAACAGGCTGCAGTATCCAAATGCCGTGGTATACATACCAAGTGCCGCGGCCGCGCCCGTGCCTTGGACACGTCGGCCATATTGTCACCGGCACACTCGTCGCGTTTACCGCTAGACAAGCAGGCACTAGGGTCATGCCTGAATGTGCCGTTAGAGCCCCGCCGAGCCGAGCCGAGCACGCTTCGGCTAAGCCGCACGCATACAAAACCTAGCGGATTTACATTAACGCAGTCGGTACAATTGTCGTGTTTGTGAAGAGTTTATATTTGCTAAGAAAGCATGGCAACCTCAAGTCATGTAATTTAGTTTACTTCCATTACAGGCGAAGTATTTTTTAATTTTTCATGTTATCTCTTTGTTCTTCCGTTATACGATTCATCCTTATCTCCCAAGTGTCACTAAAGACATGATAGTAATTAAAATTTAATATAGCAACAAACATACAGTACAATATAAAAGAAAAAATCGACGAACTAAGTCAAATGGACTATCGCTATACCTATAGGTATTTTTCAATGTACCGTTTAGATTTTTTATGTTGTTAAGAATATTGTGACACAGTTTTTAAATAACCGTATATTATATAGGCGTTAATTAATTAATTTCTTTAAATATATAATTGCTTGATTGCAATATAACTTACACGTAGCATGAAGGCCCATAAAGCTGTGGCTAGAGATCGATCGCTTCGAGGCGCTTGTTCCATTCCTAAAAATAAATATGGACAAACAACAAATCGTAATTGAGAATTGGCAAAATCCGGGGAACTAATTAGAAAGGTCCGTGATCAGCGCTGCACTCGTTACTCGCCCTTCGGCCGGAGCCAAATCCGCACGAGCGCAGGGCCCGGGCCCCCTAAGTGGCGGACAACAAAAACAACGCGCCCCCAATTGAATTGTAAAAGTTGGACCTCTGAGGCACGAAGGGGCAGTTCCACGCTTTTAATTAAATGACCTACACTAGCCAGCGGACGTAAGCGTTCCTGTTTAATTGGAAAATCGTGTACCTAAAAATTTACCTGCTTTGTTCGGAAATAAATGTGTGGAAATTTGTTTCGCAATTTCATGAGAATCTTCAGAATTAGTAGGTATAACAAACTACTTTCTACCTATTTGAAATTTTTTAAGTTAAATAACAATGGAAAGGAATACCTTAATATTAAGTTTTATACAAATAAAGTAAACGAATAATAATGTGGGACAATTTTAATTTTTTTAAATAGAGATCATTTGAATATGACGGATGAAAGTTGCATCGTCGCACGAATCGTATCCAACATATGAAATGAGATATCGCAACGAAATGCAGGTTATAATGGATTGTACATCAATCTTTTTACGTCCCCATTACTGTATGTAATATAAGACCTCCGTTTAGTAATATGTTCAAATAATAAGCTTTTATGAAATAATTTGTTTGAATGAATCATTCCATGGCTATACTTATACAAAGGCAGCTACTAAAACCAAGTCGATGTTAGTAGAGTCCTCGTCGCAGTACTTCGCCCTTCGACGAGGGAAGTTTTAAGCACAGGGATAAATTAGCAAACGAGCCGTGCTCCGCGCGCATCCCTCAGAGGCGGGGCAGATCGCCCTTGCCTATTCCTCTCGCCGCGTAATCGATACGGTTGTGTCTAGACCGGATTCGGGACCTGCAGAGGATTTCGAGTGGCATCTAGTGGCGCGACCCATTTCGAGGGCCCCTTGTCGCCTCGAGGGGCTTGGCGCACGCACAGTGCACAACCATCACGAATGTTACCGCTGCACATTCCTCGGAATCGTGTAACTTGGCTGTAAGTCACAAAAGTTGGCAATCGAGCAGAGCTTTTACCTGATGGTAAGCCATTCGTCAATTAGTGGACCAAGAGCTGTATTTAAGATGTTATGTTCTTCTATTAAAGAAATCTGTTGTACGCTTATTACCTATTAGCTATTGCCTGCAGTTTCATCCGCATAATATTGCTTTAAAGTAGCCTATTTTACTCCTTATTACATCAGCTATCTGCCAGTGAAAGTCCCGACGAAATCGGTCCAGAGGTGGTTCCAGAGATTAGCCGGAACAGACAGGCAAACAGACAAACATAAATTGTAAAAAATGTTATTTTGGTATATGTACCGTATATACATTTATATGCATGTAGTAAAAAGCGGTTATTTTATTATTACAAACAGACA
>DWHK01000049.1:0-20284 GCA_018247855.1 Graphium androcles | reverse complement strand
TACTTCAGGTGGTAAAGTATAACATCCTAGATACAGCTTTTGCTGCACTCAAAAGGCCGCTTGTCTGGAAAAGTACCACCGCCCATCATAAAAATAAAATATGCATGGCTTTTGGGATTGCTGGTTGCCCCATTCTTTTTTTCCAACTAATTTCCCCTTTTCCAACTAATTTCCCCTTTTTCCTTTATATTTCCTGACCTATCCTACGCAATAGGATATTTGTTGACTTTTTTAACCGGCAACGCCCACGCAACTCTTCGGATGTTATGTGTGTTCATAGCCGACGGGATCACTTAATATCAGGGGAACCGTCTGCTCGTTTGTCATCCTTTTCCTATTAAAAAAAATTATTATGATAAAATAAATAGCAAATGTTAATCTACATGGGTTATTCGTAATGATTTAGATTTTTTCTTTTTTAATTTGGATTACAGGAGTAACGGTAACTATATGAATAGTATTAATTTATACAGAAATTTAACTTTAATATCGTTTTTTTTAAGTATTAAAAGTATGCGTTCAAATGAATCGCTGTTTTAATCTAGTTAAAGTCTATCTATCTAGTTATAAGGGCAAATTAGTCGTAGTTACTTCCAATTGGAACCTTGCCAAAAATTGTAGATATTTAAGCGCAATATCTACTCTCTATCTAGTCCATCCTTGATTCTATGTCACTTCATGTATTTAATGTTAATAGGCGCTTAATATTTCGTAAGCCATCATATATTCCATTAATTTCTTGTTCGCGACCCTCAGAAAAGAGATGCTGTGGCCCTGTAGACGGACTTAAATATTAATATTATGGTAAAGTTTATTAAAAAATTACCGTCGCCTGGTTTTAGTGATGTCCTATCATTAATAAACTCCATCTTCATCTCGAGAGACAAAGTACTTATCGTTTTATACCCCTAAACGGCGCATTACATCTTCGGCAATTTATAAGTTTTTTTTTATTTTTCTATTATTGTTTGATTTTTCTATTTTTTTTTCTTCACATTCTTTGGCTTGATTATATTACTAAATGTACTTTATGAGCTATATGTCATGACTTAAAATTGTTAACGCCATTTGACATTTATTACAAATAGTATTCCCAATTAAGTAGTGTTAAGAAATCATAAAAAACTATAAACAGTAGAACATTACACAGTATGGATGCGGATATTTTTTGTTATTTATACATCTATTATTAAAAATGCTGGAAAGAAAAGAAAAAGTGCCAGCAGATGCGTCGCCTGATTTACCATCGGTAAACATCAGGAGAACCGTCACACACAACATCTTGGTATGCCAATCTTGGAGTGAATATGTCAATGGGTAGTAAAGTGGAAGGAAGTTTTTGCACGACATCCAGGAACTTCACAAGTCATACGTACTTTATTTTAAGCTAGCTTTGGGTATGAGCCGCTGATACCACAACAGACGGGCAGCAAAATTTTTAAAGTTTTATTTTCAGGCGGTAAAAAATATATTCGTACGATACCCATAACTATAACCATTTTTTTTTATTTTCTTGGCTTTTAAGCTACACATCAATATAAAACATATTTCAGACTTTAAATTCTTCAATACAAACCGAAACCAGTTTGTGTAATGCGCGTACAAACATACACACAGACCGACATACAAAATTCGAAAAAATAAATGCTGATAGAAAGTAGACTTAATTTTTTTATATTTTCTATATACGGACATCGGCAAGTTACAATTTTATTATATGTATAGATGTGCTATACCACTCGTAATAGATATTCTTTCTATTGGAATTGATTTTACTATCAGGGCCACATCGCGCTTCATTGTTCCGACCCGTAAGCGATATGTACCAGCCGCTGAATTTGCTTTTCCATTTTTACATTCTTTTTATACAACAACCGGCAGCGCAAACAAAATGTCGTTCGCCGCAATACACTGGTGAATATCGCAAACTCGTGATGGCTGCTACACACACACACATATTCAGCGCTCACCCGCTTTATTATCGCATCGTAGTCGGCCAATTATTTCGTTACGCCCCGCCGTTTGTTAATTACGCCCGCGATATTTCACAAGAGGCGGTGCTAGCGCTTGTGTTGTGGATTCGTGGCAACTGTCAGATGTGCAACGGCTTTTTGTCTAAATAACCTCGTCAATCGTATTTACGCGACGAAATAGCGTGTAACAGCTTGATTGCGCAGTTTGGTTATATTCTGTATATCAATTATATGTATAAACATCAATAGACTGTGCGTTTGTTGTTGTTTTGTTTTCATACAAGCACAGTCAATGTTGACATTACCTACGTTGAATATAGCTATTATTTGGCCCTAGTTTTATTAAGAATAAAGGTTGAAGATTTTACTTAATACCTATCTAAGAGAAAAACGTTAAAAAATATCATTTAACTACGGTAATAGATTTAGTAGAGCGCGACACTCGATCGTCGTCGCTCTCTGATTGAATGTAATGTCTATTCAAAAAGGTATGGATCCTTCAGACGTAAAGCATTATTTAAACCTTGAACAAATAAATTATTTATGAAGAATTAAAAATAATACTTATTCATGAAGTTATTCTACACGCATATCGTTATCATTATCGTTTAGTTCGTTTTTATCCAGTCTAAATGTAGGTTTAAGCAATATTATTTATTAGTTGCATATAATTAAATTATTCATTGTATAGAATACGTAATCAAATATGAAAGTTAAGCTCTAAGTTGTTATAATTTCCTCCTAAATATTTTATCCGGTTTTTGCGTAGCCATTGAATCGAAACTATTCTGAAGAACATTCGTCTAGTATTTGTAGTACGAGTGTACACTTAGCTTGACCAATCTTTGTATTACTGCAGGGCGAAGCCGAATTTTCTGCGAGGACAATTTCAAAGAATTCGTGGGGTTGATGCAGCCTTTTGTTACATAGCAATTTCGGGCACATACGTCTATATGATGTACTCAAATTTGTGAAGCTATCAGCTTACGTATATTGTACATAGCACAAGATTTGGGCCTTTGTTATGCAGTGTAACCTGATGCGATTACTGCGGCACCGCTACGTATGGTCTATCCTACCAAACGTCAAATTTAACTAAGTGAAATGGCAGGAATATATTATACTAGCTGCTCCACCCCGTTTCTGGATCCGTTATTAGATCAAAATCCTTTTTATATGTTTATCCAGCTAATAAACTATCGGTATGTCAAATTTCATCCAAATCAATTTATTCGTTTTTTCAATGATTGAGTAACAAACATCTAATTATCTCATTATTTTATTATTTATTAATTAAATAATTAAATATTAATCACCTAATTATACAAACTTTCACGTTTGTATTATTAATATAGATAAAGGGTTTGAGATTCCACGTATTTTATCTTTTACTTTCCAGCAATTGTCTAGTAATGTTGCGTTGTTTCTACTAATAAAAAAAATAATAACACTAACAATAGAGTCTTCACTATAGATAAGATTTTTCAAATGTTTTCAAAATTATCGAAGGCCAAGACGTCTTCCTTACGGCTCTCTGTTATAAATAATAGAGAGCCGCAATGAAGACGTTAAGTCTAAAATTTTATTTTGACAAATTCCATTGATTTAAGTTATGTGTAGTCTGTTAGCGTTAAATTTAACAAATCCTATTGCTTGCGGTTTCACATGAAAATACATTCGTTTCAATCTATGGTATAAGTTAAGGTTGTTATTTCAGAATATACCTTCTACATATGAACAGGCTATCTATTATGAAGTTCACCTTGACGTATTTTTTTTAAATATCTTCGTTTTTAGAACGATTGGTTCTACTTTTATAATTACGATTTCTTAATGTGATATGTAGGATCTGAATGATATATGAGTAACAATACCGCCTATTCGTTTGCGTTTTGCAATATCTATTTATCTACTTTTCTCATTTGATTCTCAGTAAAATATTGAATTCTAAAATAGCATAATATAAAAAAAATATAAAAATAGTCTTTTTCTCTCGTTCCTCAGCTTATTGCCGTCCGAGGTCTGACCTCCGATAGTAATGGATGTTTTGTTTATTGCTAGCTTTTACCCGCAGGATCCTCCGCGTAAAATTTTCAGTTATTGAATTTTACTGTACCTATTCGTAGATCCAACGTTCTCACTATGTCCTTTTTACATTTCACTCAAACCTCGCCAGCTGTATCGGCTCGTTGCACAAGCAAACACAAACCAAAAACTGACTTTTTCCTATTCGGAATGTTATGAGTGTACCCCTAATTATCTCGTGAATAACTTCCGTTGTAAGCCCCAGACGTCCTTTATCATACTGTGCTTGAGACTGCTATAAATATCTTCCTTCAGTACGCCGCTATAACCCCGAGAGGAGGCTTAATAAGCCAGTCTTCGCGAAAATGACGAAGGATAGGGAAATAAAAGGGCGACCACTCGGTCCGATTGGCGAGCTCATATCGAATGATTAATTGCCGTCCCTCGATGCCTTGCAACGGCCGAAAATAAAAAATAGGAACTTGGATGTGTACCGGGAGAAACTAATTTAACCCTTTCAGGGTATGAATAAAATTTAAAAAGGCAACAATTCAACCAGACTTTCAGTTACTTTTGAGCGAAAGAAAAACACGCTATTTTGCAATTCGTTCCTTAACTTCAATAGTCCGGACTTGATTATTTACCCTACCTAGCAATTCGCGAAAGTTCTTACATAGTTTAATTCGCGCTCTTGGAAATGGGCTGGGGAGTTAACGCTAGTCACCATTACGCCGAACTTCTAATAGCGCTTGAATAATAATTAATTTCCAAGCATCTATTTAATTATTTGTATCATTCTTGATTTTTTCAAGCTTCTATAATTTGTAAAGGAAACACGTTACAAAATAATGGCGGACTATTAAAGTGCAGGGACAGTCAGTAGTTTCGATTCTCTATTTTACACAAATAAAATAGCTAACTGAAAGGCCTATTGAACCTCGATTCTGTTTTTTTTTTTATCGCAGTAAAAAATATTTGAAAGTAAAACTAAAGTTGTCATATTGTAATTTGCATAACTCCTAAAGACTCGTTATCCGATCCGTGAAGGGTGACATTTATTCAATGTTATTGTTAAAATGCTTTAGTACACACATTTTAATAAGTTGATATAATATTTTCTCCACACTGTTGCGTACCGAAGTCACTACATATCACGGCCAAATAAATTGTATCGTATGGACAGTGTCGGGTCTGACCGGATCTCAAATTATCCGATTGTTCCAAGTCAGTAAACAGATGATTACGCAAATACGCCGGACACCGGAATACGGCAACCGCGGATATAACATTGATAAAATAAATTGAAATCTTAGTGAAAATATTACGTTATTTGTAGTATTTGAAAGCACAAAGGATATTGATTTCGTAATAAGAAAAAATTTCATTTTGAATTTTTTCGAACGCCGATATTAATAGATTTGTTTAGACAGGAAGAAAATATATTTTAAAGGTTTTCTATAAGTTAATCCATTTTTCTATTGTAACATTAAACGTTGTTTTGAACTGTTAAAATAACTCATAAACACAATTTACTCTATTTTTCGCATAGACCCATCAACGTATGATATGATGGGTCTATGCGGTCTCTAAGATGCACATTTTTTTAAATATTTAAAAATACAAATGTACTTTTCGTAATTATTCAAATCATGCGTCACTATTTTAGATCAGCCTTTTCGACCAACGTCTTCTGTACCATTTGTCTCAGGCATAAATTTAAATTTGTTAGACTAAATTTATTGACGTCTAATAACAGTTGGCCGGCGTTCTCCAAAGTCACGGACCTCTTTTAAAAACTGTCTTATATAGATAGGTCTCTTCTTAATAGGTCGTGTCTCTTCTGAAATTCCACTTTGCTAATAAAGTTATTAGCAAAGTAGAATTCTAAAATTATCAATAAAATGGAATCAAAAAGGATGTCAACTCGTTATCTCATGAAAAGTATTCATCAATAAACAAAATACGGGAAAAGCAAAAAAAAAAATGAATTTTGTTCCTTTTATATTATAAAAGAGATTTGTTTCTTCTATGTTTTAAGGTGCAAAAATGTTATGTAAGGTATATATGAAAAGCTTTCGCTGTTTTTTTTCAGAATCATGTATCGCTGTGAACCAATTACTAGTATTTATATGCGACACTATTTGCATATATAAAATTCAGTAAATTTTTGCTGATACCACTAAAGAGGTGCGCTTAACAAACAGGCGTCCTAACAAACTTGGGCACTATATTAGCGCGTATCGGTCTGAGCACGCGAGCTCCGGTACGGGCGTCCCGGCTCCGCTTAGTGGGCGACCGACCGCGCGCCGTGCCGGTTCACTGCGCGATCCGTGCCGCGCGGACAATTCGCGTACGCGCGTAAAAGCGATTCAAGTGTAGAACTACTGGAAACTACCCCGATGGCCGCCTCGGACCGCCCGGCCGACGAGCCGTACCCATGTTAGTCCCTTGTGTAGGCACCCTAATATGGAATGATAGTGCGACCATAAGAGTTTAGACTACCCCTAATCCTTGTTATGAAAAATTGTCGTTCGATGTTGTCGCAAAGGATGATAGTATAGTATCAATGTTGAATGTTAAGTGTTGTTGATTTTGAAAAGGTGCTAGCTCTACGATGTTTTTGTTGTTGTAAATCCATTGGAAGTTTTCGTTATAATTTCGTATTGTTTCGATAAAAGTATAGTGAAGTTAGTGTTTTATTTTGGTGATATAGTAAGGCACCTTTTCAAAGTTGTAGACTCGAATTAAGTTTAATCAGCTTGATAGTAATTATTAGCTTTTATTCAAATCGGCGAGAAACTTTACGGTGTACGAAATTTTAAATATGTAAATCGTTTTTATATTCTTTCGTATTTTAGTTAATGTTACTTTTTAAATTTTTTATTCAAAACCTACTTTTGTTTATTTTTATTCGTCAATGACAGTTATTTTTCTTTTACTTTTTAGATAATGTGTTACTTCCCTAATACTTTGCTTTTCTACCCAAAAATCATTTACTTATTATTATGAATAATAAAGTTAAAATTAATAATGGGAAACATTAACAAAAAGAATGGCACACTTATGTGTAATGATATTAATTTTTACAAGCTCGATTTTTTTAACGTATTGTTTTAGTTTTGTTTACGTTACTTTATAAAAATATCTAAAAGTCTCTATCTCTGTTTCTTTCTTCTTTGCATAAATTCAGTATTAGATGAATGTGTCGTACTGAGACGCGATCAAAGCAGAACGGGCACATAAAAACTGCAAGATTGATTGCAATAAGTTGACTCGGCGAAACGCACTGCCAGCCGCCGTGTCTGCTTCGATTGCGCCTTATATAGCCATGTTAAATGTGTTACGAGGTGTGCATTTTCCACCGTATACGGATCGAATCTGCGCAGCTTTCGGTTAGACCGTTTGCCCCTAAACCGATTCGTAGTCGACATAGATACGACTCCAACAAATCTAAAAGCCTATTATTTGTGCGTGATGTTAGAACTAAGAGCCTGAAGCCATTGGCTGGCAGCCATAAGAGGTTGGAACACACGCCCAATAGGGATTACGTTGGGGAAGGTCAAGTGAGACCGGATTAGATATCCAGTGGCGCTGCCACCGGTCCGCTGCCCCATCGCAGTGGTGATCAGTGGTCGATAGTGCCACCGGCCCGCATTGAGCTACCAGTGCGTGGATTGACCGCCCCTGTCTGGTGCAGAGAGGAGCGCTGTGGTGGCCGTAGCGGAGGCACCGCTCCCTATATGGCAGTGGCCGTGCCGCCATGACGGTGGACGCAGACGCCGCGGAGGTAGCCGCCCCCGCAACACCGACACCGAACGCTAGTAATACAGAATCGCCTGTGTCGTCCCTTGACGGTTTGTTGGAACACGACTAACAACAGCGAGATAACATGATAGCGCCCCGTCACTCCACCCTGACTCCTCGATGCAACGAAAATCGGTATATATAAATATGTGTACATATCGTCAACAGTTAGCCTATCTGCAAACAAAGTGTAAGCACAATTACCACGAACCGTTCGTTCGCAATTGAGGAGTCCGCGTGCTGTTGCTCGGCCGATCTCAACACTTGAAACGCTTGCATTGTCCTTAACACTTACATATGTATATGTCTAACATTGATCTCGCTTTGTAGCCGCCTCTGCACAATTTGTCGCTTGCATTGTTTTCCCAGCATGAGAATATATAGATGTTCACTGTTTACGAATGGTTTTGTTTTAAATTTTGTTGTTACTTTTGTATTTAAAAATTTAAACATTTTCAAAGCTGATACGATCATTCCTAATGTTGTTCTTGATATAGGTGTTTGTCTTCGGTGGTTGCGTCTTGCTTATCATTAGTAAGTAACATTGTACTTGTATTAGATACGACAAGAAATAAATTTTAAAAGAAGGAAAATTTATGTACCATGTTCAATTGTGAATACGGAAAATCCATTAGGGAAAAGAATTAAAGTAATGATAATTGGAGGCAATTGAGGATATATAACAATATTGTAATATTTTCCTCTAAATCTTTGTAAACTCAACTCGATAATTCATCTTCAATATCGTTTAACAATGGCCTGGAGTTGCAGCTTTTATTTAGTACCGATATTATGGATCTTAAGACAATCGCTCCATAAAATATTATTGAATGGACTTAATCAAGTAAGAAACTAAATAAGCATTTTTTTTTTCATATTATATATTAAAAATTATTTCAGTCCAATACAATAAATGTTTCCATGTAAATACAAATAGACACACATTGGTAAACATAAAAAAAACTTTTGACGTAGACGATACAAATGTACACAAAACTCGACCTGTGCAGGAATGAACTCGCAACAGCGAAGCCAATGTATTAGCAGCTCCCCAACCGAGCCATCAAATATTTAAACCGTAGGTAAATAATACAAAGTAAAACTTTGCTCGGACACTTTGTTACGGCTTGGTTCCACGCGTTTGACGACTAAAGCCACCAGCTACAGTTTCATGTTTCTGTATAACAAGAATTTGTCCACTGGGCAGAATATATTTCAGTTTCCGATTATTCCACCTAAAACAAAGAATAGAATTTGACGCTTGAAAAGTTTTGCACTGCACTGAAATGTTTCAGAGCAGAAGCAAACGAAGCCAACAAAATATCGAAGCCACTGCGCGGGAACGTGCTATCCGTAAATTTTATACCCATTTGAGTGATCGAAAGTTTACTTGATTCATAGGTGACAAAGCTATGTAGCATTCATTGTAAAGGTAGATACGACACATTGCGGCCTACCCACACAACATGACAGAGTGGAGTTTACAATTATCGGATGGTTATTAGTATTTCCGAAAATTAATTATGCCCTATTCATTACGCAGTCTGGCAGCTGAATCCATTTTCGGATTAGAGTTAGGTATCGAATATTTCAACTGTTTGCTTTCCAAGCGCGTTCAACAGTGAATGCTCTGGACATTGGTAATTACACGAAATAGCAATTGAATAGAGTAATCTCTGAGAGCAAATCTTAATTATAATGATACCTAGTAACGTTTCAGACAGTTCATGGCCAGGTTTTTATTACATTTAGTTTAATAAACTTTCAACGTCGTTCTCTATCATAAAAGTAAGGTAGAGGTAGGTAACGTAAGTAAGTCCATCAAAGAGATGAAGAGAAACATAAAAAACTTACATATTTAAAAAAATATAAAGATTCAAAATATGGAAATGTTACCTATCTGAAAATGTTAAATTAAAATTTCTGTATAAATGTTTACCCTTGTACTCTTTCATAGTCCATACAATACATACTTTAAAATAAACGGGCAAAAAATAACCATCTCATATGATACGTTGGATCATGATAACCAATATAACAATCATTTTAAATATATTAAAAAAAATACAAAATTACGAATAAAGAAAAATAAAATCGAGCCTTAATCTTAAACTATCTCAAACAGCCACAAAACAACTTTTAACTCTTTTCATAATGTTAAAATAGATATCCTTAAAAAATCATTTTAACTTTTCATCAATTGTGTCGAAATGTTTTGATCGGCGCTTGCCTTTTACCTTTCTTTTTAACAAATCATAAAGGTTTATATCTTTTGTGATCTACTTGGTATTTACTTTACACCAGATTCCATACATTTCTGAAATATCTCCTTTATCTTTTTTATATTTTGGATTAGGATTTAAAGCTCAATAGGTTCTCGTCCATCATTGTATTATACCGAGCTTACCCATATCCTCAAAAGTAAGAAAGACTTTCTAATCATTACAAATAAATAACCTGCGTTTCCCACGATACACTATGATTTTCACTTGTACCTTGGTCCTTGACCATGGTGGCCTTTTTCTGGACACAATGGTGTCTATATCCTCTATAGCAAATCTATATTATGTACTCTGTCATAGCAATTTGTAATTCGTTCTATTTCCTCTTTTTGTCCGCTACCTCACTAATCACTAGACTGTGATTTCCTATGGCGTTTGACGAATCACTGATGAGCAAAATTGCTCACCTCCACGTTTTGGTCCCTTTGTAACGCGGAAAGTCTCCTCGGTACGACAATTTGTAAACGTTTGCTGATTTAACCGAGGTATATCATAATTGTCCAAATTTACTATAAATAAATAATTTCAAGTTTGTCTTCGATTTAACCTCTATGCAGTCAATTTTAATTTGACACGAGCTGTCGCCAGCGGTTTTACTCGCATGAAACTGTTTTCAGACATTGTTAACAATTTTGTGGGTTTTAATTTCCCTGGACCCCTAATCCTAATCCTTTTTCTACAATTAAAATAGCCTAAGTTGCTCCTTATACAATAAGTTATCTGCCATTGCAAGTCCGCCGTCAAAATCGGTCCAGGCGTTTTGGAGAGTAACAGACCCAAACAGATACACAGACAGACAAAAATTTTAAAACTTATTACTTAGTTTTTTGTCAATTAGTACCGTAATGTTTCCATATGCATTCAGTAAAAAACTCTTATTTTGACATTACAAACACTTTTGTTTTATTTATATCTAATGATTGCCATCCGGATCTACAATTTCAATCATTCGTTTATACGTTTAGGCTAAAATAAATACAATGTGTATAATCAAACGTCCATTATGCTGAAGCGCCGTTGTATCTTTAATTATTCACTGAATCAAATAATCAGTGCACATATTGAATGAGCTGCGTATGTAAATAAACTTAACAGTTAACTAAATAGTGTGTATTGGAGAAACGTGTTTTGTATAACTACATATACTAATGATTGTAAAGATCACAATTGAGACTAAAAAGTACAATTTTCTAACCTAATTTGAATAAAACTATTTAATAAAAATGAAATATGAAACTGTGTACATAGAATGCATCGTATGCATTATGGTCGTAATGACTAGGCCATTCGTAATGCAAGTGGAGATATACCTTTCATAGTCCGCATTGTAAAAATCTAAACGAAGGGTCTAATTAAGCTTTACAGTCCGTGTACTTGTTTACCAACGTTTATAATAGCTAGGCACCAATAGGCCTCTAACAAATAATCCGATGTACCGCATTCGCAAAACGCCAATGTTGGCAAACATCACGACCAATCGACTTTAATCCCTGCCGCCAGTAATTGGCTCTTGTTTCAACGTATCTGCGAAATTTAAATGAAAAAAATGCATAATTGAAAAGGCAACACCGTAGTGCCTTATTTAAATACGAATTTGTTTTTGGTACAACGTTATAGATTGTACCGTATAATCAACGGTTACAATGCAACCATAATTTGGAATAGCTGGTTCATAGCTACTACATAATATTGAAAGGGCTAATATTATAACTATATCGTCTACAAGTAATACTTTTTTTATATAATAGATCTTTTTATGTATAGTCTTTGAAATGAATATTTTATAGCGCTTTTTTCTGAAATATCCATTTTTCCCTTTCTGAATCTTCCATTTAGTACGTTCAACAGTGAAACGAATTTAATTGTTTAGTTAAGATTTTTTCGTTTTACGGTAAACGTAACAAACCAAGAGCTAAAAGCTTCGCTGCAATTTTCAATCATTTCTCATGGCGCTGTATTTTCAGTTGTGTTAAGTTCGATGTAAGATTCCATTGTCTACAGCTTTGTTAGAAATATCTCGGTAGGGGCTGTGCTTTAGCGACTATGGTTGATTAAATGTCGCTTCAGTTATTTCCCCTTTCATCTTCATGGATTTTCTGTATATTTCATCGATATTTTTTGCGTCGTTATAGATTAAAATTGAATATTAATTTTAATTCTTAAATTTTATTCCCAAACACTTATGTTTAATTGTGAATGAAGTACGTCGATAATCTCAGTGTCCATGTCTCGGTACATGAAGACCTCCATTATAATTCTCATTATATTACAAAATTGTCGTTGCACCGAATAATGAAGTCATAATGACAAATACTCTGATAGCCTCTCACAGTTTTCCGTAACTCGACGCGCAGCTTGTCGCATCAATTAACACGGAATCAATCACCAACCTTTTATTAGATGTCAGCTTTGATGTCCAGTGTTAAAGCAAAAATTGCAACGGTGTTGTAATATAGCGTCTGTCGACACGGAAATAAAGTCGTTACAATGTTTCCTGGCAAGGGATGCTCTCGTATCTCGTTTTAGGGTGAGATTTAGCTTTTCCTCATGGGGTTTATAGTCGATAGCATTCCCGAGATTTCAAGCTTTTTGCTGTTGATCGAATACTAAGTTCTTCTAGCTCATCTGAATCGAAACAATAAGTGGACGTAATTTCTAACGAATAGGAAGTGCATTCAAATAATCATTATAACAAATTTATGATTATGTTGATGCATAATGCTTCCAAAAACGGCAAAATATCACTTATATGATCGACCTCGTGTTGTTCTTTAATATTCATAAATCTATTTCGTCATAAGTAGAAATTCGTTTTTTAGACGTAACTATATAGTCATGTCAGTGTTAAGAATATGGTTTACAGCGAATTTCCTACAGTATATTCAGTAAAACTTTCTTTCGGCTGAAAGTGAAATCCACATCCCTTCGATTATGCTCGTTGCAGTATTTAGGTGCCTTACCTCGGACTTAACGCCACTCAGAGTGGCTTAATATCGATTTGTCTATCAAATACCGTAGCAATTAAATGAATCTCAATTTTTAAGGTACGTCGTCAATTTAGGCAATAGGAAATTCGTTTTTAATATATTTTATGACATCGGATGGGTGTTCAAAGCTCTGTAAGGCTTTAAGACACTTGTATCAATGCTGTGAGGTAGGACAAAGATGGTCGTAACATGTGAAGTATTTGCAAATATGCCTTACTTATACATCGCTAAGATTTTGAGAACTAATTCTGTATTCAGAATGGCCTATTCATTTTTTGCACCTTGGTCGGAATAAGTAAATACTTATATCATCCTCGGTATACAGAAGATACAAGTAACATTTTTTGTTCAAGTGTATAGATACGAGCATGTACACAATCGCTTTTCACTTTAAAACTACGCATTTGAGAGACAGAGAAGGACAGTTGACATAGGTGATAGGGTCCAGAGAAGGTGATACGTTAACAAGAAAACCGATCTAATCTTAAATTTCCTTTATATTTTCCTTACCCAACAATACGAGTCTTGTTAGTTTCACCGATTTCAAAAATAATGTCTTTTCACCCACTTGCTATTTCATTAACAAGCGTGAACGGCGCTGCAGTTATGATTAACCGCAGCACGCGTTTGCGTGGAAAACCGAGGCATGTGATATTGTAATATATTATCGCCTGCGTTGAAATGACTGAAGGGGTCAAAAACAAATTCATAACTATTAATTTTCTTACTTTAAATAAATATTCGATTCGAACATTCTTCTTGAATAATTAAAAAGCTTTCCTTGATAACTTACGTTAACGTACAATAGCGGTGCACTAATGGTACAATATACCATTAATTAATAACACCAATGTACAATAAACACAAAAAACAGCAATATTACATTGCTTGCTTTATAACGATCGATGTCTTCAAAACAATTTTAACAAGCATATAATGGAGATAGATTACAGAAGAAAAAAGAACGTGGTCAAGAGAGTACTTGTAATCTATTCTGAAAAACACATAATTTCGTAAGTAAATTATATAACACATGGGCAAGGGAAAACGTTACTATTATTATCAAGTGAATAAATTGTATAATACACAAACTAACTGAGGAAAAGTTTACCTATGTATCGTAGGAAATCCTCTATGGGACATTTAGCTATGTACCATACTAGATACGAGGATGGCATGTGTCATCAATGGGGTCATCCATAAATTTGGGCACATTTTTAGGGGATTGGAAGCGAGTCAAGAGTGTTACATGGCGTAAGCTAAAAGAGAAAAGTACTTACTTATATGGTATAAATCTACATAAGGACGATGAAGTCCAAGAATCAAGAAATTTTTGTGACGCAATTTATGGATGGTCCCAAGTCATTCATTGTAAAATACACGATTAACTAAAGGAGAGTTTTGCGATGTACCATATTAAATGCGAGAATGACATTTTCCATAAAATCATCAGTTGTAAATACACAGCCCACTAAGGGAGAACTTGGCTATGTACCATATTAAATACGAAAATGGCATATGCCATCAAATCATCACTTGTAAAATGCACAGCTAAGTAAGGAATAGTTTAGCGATGAACGATACGAGACGTGATGATGGCATGTCTCATCATTTGTAAAATATATATATATGTATAAGGGATGCTACGATGGCTTGTTTTGCAGACTGCCGCGCTCCGGTCGTAGAGATCCCGACGCCCGAGCGGGCGCTGCTCGCCAAGCTGGAGGAGGAAAACCGGCGCATTGAGGCGGACGCTAAGTGCCCCTCGCTCCACACCGTGCATAGCCGCAAGAGCTCCGACACATCGCTCGTATCGCTTGCTTCCGGTGAGTAACTTTTCTTTTTCTCTTTTAAATCTTTATCAACCTTCGCGCGTGGCTTTGATCGTGTCAATGACATATTGTGATTTTTTTAGTATACCTATTATACTTTTACCGGAATACGTCTTTCCCTGATAGTCTTTAAAACGGGGTATAATGCTGGGCATCCGTTTAGATTTTTTCTATCCATCAGGAGCATAATTTTTTTTTCTGGATGTACAGTTGACGCATATACTCGGAACGCTCTCTTGCACTTCATGTTTTGTAGATGATTCCACAATACAGTGATATTAATTGTTGTTTGGTTATCGGATGATTTTATGAAGGTTTTAATAGTACCGTCCACCACCAATCAATGCTGCGCGTGTCAAACCAATAATAATAAAAGATATGTGCCATGGTCTGTGGCTAGTCAGTCCATTAAGTATTTTAGATGACTGTGAGTTTTAGGCTTAAAAGAAAAAACGGAACCTTATTTGTGGTATATTAGATAAAGGGGCTTGTTATTTTAAAAAAAAATTTAAGGAAATAGGCGAATATTGATCATCCCCTCAAATCCCCGAAACTATTAGGCCTAAAATTTTATTTTAAAACCTATAAGAAGTCTGTAATAATTAAAGCCGATACGCTAGATAATATTGTTACATAAAATCTAAATTAAAATAACAACCCATGCGAAATAATTACCCTGTTCAAACCAGATTTTTCAAAGAAAATTTCTTCTATGAACCTATTAAAATAAAAATATGGGGTTACTTAAAACCTTCACAAACCTTCACGTACTTAAAACTCGGTTATAATTAAAATTGCGGATTCCACAGCAGGTGCAGCAGTCAGGGCTCGATACGTCACTATTTTAATCTACTACCCGCAGACCTGGATTAAATTAAATCCTTGACTGCTAATAATTTCTGATGATAATTATAATAATCGATTAATCTAGTTATAAAGGTTAAGTTATTGAAAATATATTTCGCTTCAGATGATTAAAATAAATGACTTTAATTTAGTTGCGCAACTTTAATCTACTAATTTTCATCAATCAATTTCATCGATCATTCTATCACAATATTTATAAAATTGGTGCAAACACACAATATGTGATATGCAAAAAATTAAAAAATATTTTTATAAGGTTTATTATAAATGTCATCTAAACTTATCTGTCAGTGAGGATGGTTTTGACCGGAATAACTGTTGTATTATAAAATATCTTATAAATATTATAAACTAGCGGAGATCCGGAGTATGCTACTACTCCGGTTTTTTTCTTTTTTGCTAAAACCATTATTGCTTTTCAATTGTATTGTATGGTTTCTATAAGTTTTATGTTACTGCATCACGTGAAAACAGATAACTGGATTTCGATCAAATTTGTGACATAAATTGTTTATTAGCTGGTTTTACATATAGGATATATTTTGAACAAATAAAAAAACGCGTGCTCTCATCATGGTCCCATTATACGCGAAGTATATTGAATGTTGCGCATTCGTGAACGGTTTATATAACTCTTGAATCCAGGATTCGTCGTAATTTGTTAATTGTCGTACGAATAGCTGTAAACAAATAAGTCCTCATTAAACCCACATATTCATTGTACACGTGACGGCGGCGATATATTATACTTCTTTATATATTGGTCATTCTCCATATATCTCTCCTTTTTTAAGTTCTTGTACGTCCTGTCCGTCCATCCTCCCTCGATTTACCTTTCAAACGGTTAGTGCTAGAAAGGTGATTCTTTGCATGGATATGTGTATTTACCACGTCGACAAAGTGGTAAATTCAAATCTTGAAATGGGGTACCTCCCTACCTCCTACACGTTAATTTGGGATGATTTTTTTTTCTCGCGTCTATCCCATAGTGTGGGGTATCATTAGGTAGGTTTTTTAAAAACATTGAGAAAATGTTTAAAAACATACAAAGGTTGTTAAGACGATTTTTTTTATTTAGATATCCGTTTGCGAGATATTCAATTTCAATGTCCATGAGAGTCAGGAGATCCCTTGCCAATAAGCAACAGTCACCAAGGGTGGATCTAGTCCTTTGATCCGCCATTTATTAATACTTCGGGTAATAGGAACAGGAAACAATTACATCCCCAATATCATCATAAAACTTGTTTAGAATAAAATGTCTACCCACGGTAGATGAAACATGGCAGACTGGTAAGTTACTGTCGACTGAGAGGGCCGCTTGGATTGACAGGTGGATGATATATTATATGTCAGCGCCGCCCCTGACCCGACCTGGACGGGAAGTGATCCTCGAAGTTTCGACCACTGTTCTCTGTCCTCTACAACCAAGAGGAGATGCAGGGGAAAAGGTTTGTCGGAAGATCGTAGGCCGTGTTCCCTATTCTTCGCGACTCGACAAGGCCCTCGCGGCCCCGGCACAAAGTATCAATCACTGATTGATGCGTAGTGCTGGGCCCGCGAGGGGTAGATCTCTGGCCTCTGCTGCCGAATTTGGGTGAGCACCGGAGCCCTGCACCTTATCCGCCGCCTGGGCTGGGTGACTTATTGCTGGAAGACACTGGTTCTCTTGGCTCACATGGCCTAGGAACTTACTCGATGGAGTTTGTCGTCAATGTAGAAAGAGGTCATCGCGGCGCACCTTGCCTGGTTTGATAGGACAGAAGAGTTGTCCTCGAGGAGGGGCTATAGTGGCCAGCGCTGTTGGGGCCGCGGGGAAGTATGAGAAAGGGTTCCAGGAACCCCGAACCAAGACTTTTATATGCGACGAAGTAGAACATCGTAAAGGTTTTAGTTGTGATGAGTCCGACGTAACTTTATCATTCTTATTTGTATTTATTAAAAAAGACCAGACAAAACGAACAGAAAAATTCAATATTCTTTATCATCAGGCCAGTTTAAATGGCACTAACTGATGCGAATACTTTTCGAACAGCGCTAACTGAAGACCACCACTTCCTAAAGAGATTATAACTCCCTCCTCCTTAAGAAACAGATGAACAATTAACAGGGCTGTATAAAGACAGAGATATAAATCTTTTGAAGCTTGACTGGATAGGTTCTCCATAACACTAAATCGCCATGCTTGCGAATAAGCCCGCGTGCTTTTGCGTAACGTTTGATATGTGAGTTTACCGATTGTTTAGGCTTACTTTCTTCGTATGTCCCTATTTTATTTCTGTACACTATTCCTTTAGATTCCAAAGTCTATACCTATTTTGAAAATATTATTCTTTTTAAAAGGTAGACAAAGCAACTCAACCCTTTAGGCACTGCAGTTCCTTGGGCGATAGTTATCGCTTCGAATAGCATAGAATAGCATTTATTTCCAAGAATAAGGTCTAAAATCTAATACACAAGATCTCTTATTCTGCCTGTTTGATAGACGTGCAAGCATTAGTTAGATAACGTCAACAATTAAATATGATCATTAGCTAATTTAGGTATTTGTTAAAAGATACAATTTATCAAAATTAACGCGAAATTATTAAGCATAAAATTAAGCAAAAATATGTCGTAGTTACGTTTGTTATATATATATTATTTACAATTTAATTACTTGAAGTAATCTAAGATACTATAAAAGACATTTGTTAAGTAGTCATTTGTCATTTAATTAATTAGCTTAAGACCAGGTTATTCGACGGATCATAAGATGTTTTTCTTTTAAAATAGCTTACATTAAGACATAATGCCGGCTCGAGATATAACTTAAAAATTTATTATCAACCGACTTCAAAAGAAGGAAGTTCTCAATGTGTTAAAAAAAACAAAATGACTGTAATATTGAGGACCTAAATGGTTTTTCCTTAATGGTTGACCCATGTGATTGTTACGCCAGTGAGATGGTACATGTAAAGTAAAGCGTAACGCAAGTCAAAATCAAAATAAAACGAATATTATTCTGGCAACTAGCTTTACATAATTATATTATTGATACATGTGTAATTCAACGTCTCTATTGCTAAATTTCAAAAACTAAAAAGTCACCTAACAAATATGCAAAAGATGTATGACTACTAATATAGTTAATAATGATGTCCGTTTTGTAAACATGAACAGGAGAATGGAGGCAACGTTAAATAAAAACAGATTTATTTATTGTAAATATATTATGGATGAATCAAATCACTGGCTACCTCGGTGTTGATCATAAGTTAGGTCTCATCTTTATGCTAATTTATTTAAGCTAAACATGTCTTCCTATGTATACTCTTGCATTGGTATGAAGTGATGCAAGCGGCCCACGTGTCCCATTTAAAGCTCTTCCCAAAGCTTCCGCCACTCTCTTGTAAAAACTAACGAATCTAGGAACGGCAACCAGCATAACGCATTACGTAATTTTGCAAGTACACCACTTGTTCCCCGGAGCACGCTTTCATTGACCTATCAGCGACGGGTAACATCTGCAGGTCTCATCAGACATTGAATGAAACCTCGAGCGCAATGGAATACTTGTCGTATTTTTTTAACAAGCCTGGCGAAGGGCCCTCCTCTTTGTCCGGTGTCCTTTAATGAAATTCCCATTTAATTACTCGCCTACTGCTGTCTCCTATTTTTACCTATTCGTATTTTATCCTTTCTGTGCAATTCATTAGTATATAATGGAAATAATGTCTTCCTGACCGAACTTCGGCCATGGTCTAGAATCGTGTCAATCTTCTCTAAGATCAACCTCAGAAGATATTATAACGCACAAGTGTTTGCGTTAACACAGGTTCAATCTATGCTACTCTAAAAAACAACCTACCTACGACGTCAGGTTTGCAAAGCAAAATCCTGTACCACTCTATGCTCCCTAGGCAATTACATACTAATTGAATAAATTGTCATTCGGTGACGTAACTGCTATTCAAATTACCCTGGCTTGCAAAAAGTTTATTTTAAGATTTCAAATGTAGCGTCAAGGCAAGTTACTGCCCATAATTGCGCGTAGACAAATACTTGCAAGGGAATGATATGTAGGTCAATCAGATACTTACCTAGCTGAGAATAGACTAACGATTGGCTGTTACGACGACAATCGTCTATGCGTTAACAGCGTGGTTAAAGACACTTCTCACTCAGGAATTGACGTTGCACCTGAAACACTATCTTACGTACTTTATACTGAACTGGTTTTCTGTCCTTTTTTAACTAATGTACTTTCTTACTTTAAAGTTAAAATTAAATTCCGAATATATTTAACAATTGTAATTCTACTGGCTTTTCGTATAGCAGTTATTGCTTTCGTTTTGATAAACTCACATCCGAAACATTATGACTCGTGAGTCAAACGAATGTTCGTCACTAACGGTAAAAGTCGTCCTGGCCGAATTTCGGCCGCGGCGGCCAATCCACTAAGAGATCAGCCAACTGCACAGGAGATATTATAGTGCACAAGTGTACGCGCAGACAAAGGTGCACTATCTGTC
>DWHK01000048.1:0-20376 GCA_018247855.1 Graphium androcles | reverse complement strand
CAATTTACGAGCAATTTAGCATAATAGGTGAGTCCTTTGTTTACCTATTATATCTATAACTGGAATAAACTAAATAATTTACAACTATTAAAAAAAATTACACAGGCACAAAATTCATATAATTTGTTTTATTTTATTATGTTGACTTTTAACTCAAAACTACATAGAGATGCTTATAAACTTATTTATTTACATATTTGGCATATTACTATTCAAGATGTAGGTGAATGTTCATTGAAATTATACTATGAATATGAATCATTTTTGTTGTAGATTCGTAATTTTTATGCAAGTATGGTACTAGCTGACCAAGCAGATAAGTGTCAAAATATTAAGGTCAAAAAGTCCAACTAAAAACTATCTTATCTTTTAAGATTGATCAAATTATACATATGTGTAAGTTTTTCATTGAGATCAGTTAAGTAATTTTAGAGTGTATAGTCAGCATTCATCGTAACATAGAATTTTTACATTTTTATATTAGATGCTAGAGATCCTGCAATGGTTGAAACTCAAACTTTTTTATGTTATTTTAATAATGTCAAACTTATCAATTTATGTAATAAAGAAGAAATTATTTAACATATTAGGTGTTTATGTGTCACTTAATTGTGATATGTAAAAATTAATTACTGTGTGTGTAATGACATTTTTTAATCATTTTATGTTTTTCTAATGCATGTAATAAAAAAACATTACCTGTCTGCACTTCTCTATTTAAACTTTAACTGTGCTAAATTTAATGCTTTCCTGTTTTCTCAATTCTTGTTAAAACACTTTAAAAGTTTTTGTTTCACATACTGATATTATGATATATTGATGACAATAGATTTATAAATTATTATATCCTGCATGTATTATATAATGCTTTGTTATAGCTGGTGACTTTAGAGGAGAACGCATATGCATCAGAGGATGGGTGCACCGACTGAGGAGACAAGGAAGATCACTTGCCTTTCTTACACTGCGTGATGGCACAGGATTTTTACAATGTGTTTTACATGGTGTGCTTTGTCAGACATACAATGCACTTGTGCTTTCTACAGAATCATCTGTTATGTTATATGGGAAACTCGAAGTTGTACCTGAAGGAAAAAGTGTAAGTACCTCTTTTCTTATAGCTTGAATGTAGAACATTTTAATCTTGCTGTTGTTACCCAAACACATTTTTTTTATATCTGGTTAAATGGCAAATAATCAGGTAGATTACTTGACATTAAATGCTTGTAGTGTAGTACCTCAATTGCATATCTTATTCATTAATATGCATATTATCTTTTAATTTCTGAGTAACATACTGCTCATCCCGTATCCCAAACCTTTACAATTTGTTTTGCATAACAGAAACAACACTAAGAAAAATTGTTAATATCTTGCAAAATAATAAATAAATAAATCTTGCACAGTTTGCTTTGAATCCCTAATACCTAAAGGCTTAACCGGAGAAATCAATAATGAGTACAAATATTTTTAGAAAAATTTTGAATGAAGCGTGAATGAACCCGATGGTAATATACATATATTATTTTATTATTTTAGTAAAAAACTTAGTATCTTCCAGGAATTAATTATTATAACTGTAATAAAGACTAATATATTTATCTATACATATAATAAAATTGTAAGTTGCAAATGTCTACACATAGAAGATTATTAAAAAATTAATATAAGCTGTCTTTCTAAAAGCAATAGAAGCTGAAACAATTTTTTTTTTAGAATTATTGTCTGTCTGGGTACGTGTTTATACATGTTTCACACAAAAACTATTGTATGAAATTGGATGCACTTTCCACAGTTTTATTGTTGTATGTCTAACTTAAAATCTGGTATATATTCCATATTGATATGCCTCTTAGAAACCAAGAAAAATTAAAAATACTTGGTTTTCATCTATAGGTATCATACAAATATCTATTTTACCATCTAAAAATAAAACTTAAAAATGTAAATAAAATTGGAAACAATGATAAAAAAAGCATATAAAAAAGCATAAGAATCAAGTGTACAAAATTCAGATGTTAGAACTAAATTATACATATTTAATCTTTCAGTTACTTGTTAAAATGCCAATTAGGTTAAATAATAATATAAGTTTCATAAATGTACATATAGACCCAGGTACACTCTCTGTGTGTCTTTAACTGCTATAGCTTGATAACTCATATATAATACTGTCTATTTACACCAGTCTTTAAAGCGATGGGGGTATGGCTGGTGTATAAGCTTGCATCCTAATTTATTGGAAGCTGTATGAAAGCTATGAAAATGTCTGGCTCTACAATATAGAAAAATTTTTTAGGCTCCAGGTGGCCATGAGCTCACTGCTGACTATTGGGAGCTGATTGGCCTTGCCCCACCCGGAGGCGCTGATTCAATATTAAATGAGGAGGCATTGCCTGATGTGCAGTTGGACAACAGGTTATTTTCTCCATTTCTTTTTAAAAAGGATGTGGTCCACTATTGAAATGGTTATCCCTCACAGTATTTAGAAACAGATATTACGGCAAAAGACCATCATCTACTACTGAGGTTAACCATTTTAAACTTTTCACTAAGATCACCAATTTATAGCCATTTAGTGGCTGAGAACATTTAGTTATTGCATTGTCTTGCCAATATGAAAATATTTTTTTTTATTTTTCCCTTTCACTAGTTTACCTATTCAATCTGAGAAAGTAATTATGAAAATATTTTTTTTTTGCTACTACATTGATATTTCGTTACAGAAGGTAAATTATTAAATTTGTAAATACTTATTACTAGACAAGTTGGCTAGCATTACCAACATTTAAAATAGTTGGGACTGCAAATGCAAATTTCATTTGTACCATTCCTTGTTAGGTAAAGTATTAAACCAGTGGTAGATTTTAACAGTCAATTAGATTAAATAATATAAAATATAAAGTCTTCATGACTGAAATTCGGCCATGGTGACCATTCTACACAGGAGATATTATAGTGGACAAATTTATGCGTTGACACAGATGCGCTCTTTGTTCCTTTACACTGACTTTTTACATGCCCATCCAACGCATGAATTATCATTATTTTCAGGTGATATGGGCTGTTCATCTAGTCTGTATTGCCCTAACTAAACTGAGATACAACAATAGGATTTCGAACCCACTTCTACTTGTAGTGAGCAAGCAAGTAAGTAGCAAGGCATTAAATAACAAATATATTGCCAGACACATAATGATCCGTGGCGAGAACACTTCAAAAGTGCTGCGTGCAAGGGCCGCGGTGACGCGCGCGTTCCGCGAGCACTTTGCCTCGCGTCGGTACACGGAGGTGACGCCGCCCACGCTCGTGCAGACGCAGTGCGAGGGCGGCAGCACGCTCTTCAAGTTCAGCTACTTCGGGTAAGTCTCCATTAACTAACTAACTAAAAAGTAACAGCTAGATCTCTGAATGGCTATTCCTAACCTCTGTTTTCCTCCACTCCTTTCCCATCCCCCATATATTTCTGCCCCTAACCATGAAACCTGTTTCTTCAACTTCCAAGGCTGGCAACGCATTCGCAACTTTTCGGAGGTTGTGTGCGTCCATGGGAGACTGGATCACTTAACATCAGGCAAACCTTCTGCTCGCTTGCCACCCTCTCTAAAAAGCTTTTTTTTTAATTGTCCTAGTACTGACCAAAGACCTCCTTTATATAAAGAGACTGCTGAACCTTCACTTATCTTCACCTATCTTAAAAATATTTTATTATTTCCTAGATATGCAGGTTTCCTCATGGTGTTTTCCTTCACCACTAAGCAAGAGAGAAATCAGCACTCAATATTACAATTAATAAATTGATAGTTTCAATAGTGCTGGTAACAGGGGTTGAACTCAGGTTGCTGGGAATGTGTTGTATTGAATAAAGGCGCTGCCATTGGGCTATCATGGCTCTTATATATGCCTTAGAATAAAAGTAGCGGAAACAATATTGTGCTAGACACCATTTAATCAACTTTAATCTTATATACTACCTAAACCATTCCTTATAATTATAAAAACTAAAAAACTTTAATTCCGATTAGTAGTATATAACTCATCAGCATTATTGAATTACTATAGATGTTCTTAACATTGTTTTACAGCGAGGAAGCATATCTCACACAAAGTTCGCAGCTTTACTTAGAGACCTGCTTGCCGGCTTTGGGAGACGTGTACTGCATTGCGCAGTCGTACCGGGCGGAGCAGTCGCGCACCAGACGCCATCTTGCTGAGTGAGCACCCATATCTATTTAAATATTATATAGAATCTGAACTTGTATGTGATCATATTGAATTTTTTGTATTGAAAGGAAGTTTTACATTATTTGATGTGGTGTTAGTGAGGTGAAAAAGATGAAAACAAATGTTATTATTGCTCCCTATTTGATAAATTGGCAAGCTTTTGTACAGGACAATTATATATTAGTTTCAAATATGAACTTACAGAAATAATCTTTGTTTCTCTTTTAGCAAAGACAACTTTAAGATTTGTTAATAACACGAGACTTTTCAGGTGCTAATCGAGTACAACATGTTTCACAGAACACAAAGCTAGCATAAAAAAAGTATGCACTGCTTATAAGTTCCTTACCCCTTCTACCCTATGACCAATCTGGCAATATTCCTGCAACTCTTCGGATGTTGAGTGTTTGAACATTAGGAGTACTGGCGTGTCAGCTTTTGTCTATAAAAAAAAGTGCTTCTTCTGAGATGATGGCTACTTTACTACTAAAAAACCTGTGGTCCTCAAGACTATTAAAGCACTAGGCAAAGAATGTATTATGAATGAAATCCTTTGAAACCAACTAAGAAAAAGGAGAAGAGTTGAGTTGAATTTGTATTTCTGGTTTTGTTTACTTCGTAACACCGTCCTTTATGAACCGATTTGGGAAGTTCTTTTTATCTGAAAAGATGTGTGTACTTACAGAGTGCTTCCATGAATTTTTGAAAAAGGTCGGCTCTGCGGTTTGTATTTTAAATCAAATTACCTGAAATAATATGTTGCGATAGATCACACGTAAGGCGAAATAATACTTGTTCAAATTCCAGGTACGGCCACGTGGAAGCGGAGTGTCCGTTCATAACGTTTGAGGATCTGCTGAACAGGCTGGAGGACCTGGTGGTGGACGTGGTGGACAGGGTGCTCGCCTCGCCCGAAGGCCATCTGGTGCACGAGCTCAACCCCAACTTCAAGGTATGTCTAGTATTAGATTTTATGGAATATGCGGCACGCATTGTCGAGTCTAAAAGGACTTCTGAGCTTTATAAGATTAAATTTATGGTATACAATCTGCTGTGTTAAAAATATAACATTTAGAAAGGAATTTGCCTTGTAAAGCAAAAAGTTTCTTCTTGATGATACAATACCTTTTCTTAAAACAAATATTAATTCAAAATTAAATGACTATATATAAAATTACCAAAGAAGATAAGGTCTACCATCTTTTTCACAATAGGCAACTTACTGACAAAGTGGCCAAGTTAGTTTACTATTTTTACTTGCATACTTTTGTTTTATGGTGATGTACTTTACAGTTTTGTCTCAAAAAATAAAAGTATAAACAGCATTTTTGCTACAAAGCTGTTTATTCTTTTATTTTTTGTGATACCAACAAGTGTAGAGACAAAAAAGACAGACACATTACTTTCTATGATCTAACTATCTATAATTTGGCTCATTTGAGTCACTACAAGACCCATTCAAGGAAATAGACATCTTTAAAATTCTGTTATTTGTTTACTGAAGTTATGGACGTCTAATTATTCATCAGACAAGTATACTGATCAAAAATCTAGAATTGTCTAACATTTTTAAGTAACATAATCATTGTATTTTACTTTTAGCGTCCAGAGAAGCCCTTCATGAGGATGGCTTATACTGAAGCTATAGAGTACCTCCGCAACAACAATATCACTAAAGAGGATGGCTCCTTCTATGAATTTGGAGAGGTAATATACAATAAATACTTATTACTATTTTTGTGTGTATCATTTATTAAGTAATATAATACCATGTTTAAATCTGAACTGCACATTAAATCAGATATGACATGACATCAGCATTTTAATATATTTTGATAAAATATGATATGGATAAAAAATAATATTAATTCAAGGTCTTAACCATAATTAGTATGGAATTTTACTTTAGTTTTTGACATACACCATAAAAAACGATATATATACGACTCTGCATAGAAAAGTTATCTAGGTTTACAGCTAACACCATATTACAGGATATTCCCGAGATGCCGGAACGCAAGATGACTGATGCCATCGGAAGGCCCATACTGCTATGCAAGTTCCCGGCTGAAATCAAGTCATTCTACATGGCGCGATGTGCTGACGATAAACGTCTGACAGAGTCGGTTGATGTCCTGATGCCTGGTGTTGGGGAGATTGTAGGAGGGTCTATGAGGATCTGGGATCACGAGGAGCTGATGGAAGGTGCTATTCATTTGTTTGTTTTAAGGCATCCATGACATATTGTTTCATTACTAATATTGATAAATAGTAATACACTTGCAAAGTTCAGTATATAATTTAGATATACATTTGATATAGTAAAGACATACTTGAGATAGGCCAAAAAATCTATGAGCCTCTGCCCCAAAATGTACGAAGATCTGAAAGTTTAGACCTTCCATATTAAAAAGGTTTATGAGGCCCAGCAGAAGTGGACAAAGGCTATGCAGTTTAAAATTTTATCTATCCAAGGTCATCATAATTTTATAATTTATAATATATATTACTACATCCTACAGTCCGATTGGCAGAAACACAATTACACCAATAATCAGACATAGCATCCCATATTAGAGGGTTCTTCATTACGCAGTACATATGTATAATATTCACATTTAGTAGTATTCTTAAATTTAATGTTACCTCTTAAAAAAACAGGATGAGTTTATGTTAATTGATAGTTCAATTGACACTTCTTCAGTAAACAGATTTATTGTGTGCAGCTATGAATTAGATCAAAATATGTGTTAAATTTTTTATTGTATTTGGGAGAAATTGATTATTAATTTCTGATTACATATAATGGATAATTTTACAATAAATATTAATATGAATGTATAGTTAGTTAATGATGCACTAATGCTAGATTTTAATATGGGGCACAATATTGTACCCTACTCAAAGTTATTCTTTTAAAGTCATTTTAAACTGGAGGTATACTATACTCTTTCTTTTTGTGAATTGTTGTTCACATCTGCTTTGTCCTTTAAGAAGCTTTTCAATAGTCATCATTTATTTTGTTTATTTTATTTACAAAATTTTTATCCTTGTACAGCTTGGGGCTAATATTGGCCAACATCTTTTAGCCAATGAAGGTATATAATAAGTACTATATAGTACACATAAGGTGTACCACAGTTAATATTAATAGAAAATCTTTGCCGAAGAAATACAATCATAAATAACTTGAATGTAACCTAACCACTTATACTGCTGCAACTTTTTTTGCATTGCTTCAAATTAATATTGGATGACTTGTTTGATGTTCTTACTTAGCCTTACGAGCAAGCAAACCTTTTGGTAGGCAGTCAAAATCGAGAATTAACTAGGTAATTTAAGGTTAGACAAAACTAGAGCAAGCTAAAATTAGCTTTAACACATTTAATGATACGAAACCCCTAAAATCAACTTATCTAAAGATTTGAGTAATCTGTTTAATTGGAATGACATAGAAAAGAACATTCACCCCCTCCCTCTTTTCTTTTAATATGTCATCAAATGAAGTCATGCGTCTTGGTATTTGTTTAATTTTCAAAAATTTTGTTTAATTTTCAAAAATATTCAAACTCCTCATTTATCGTTCATTCTGAATGGGGGTGAATGATGCTGAATGCCAATATTCAACCATCGTAGATTAGTGAACTTATTCAACTGTTGTTTCATTTCGTGTTCAAATGTTTCATTTCGAATGAAAGACGTAACTGATCGAAAAATGAATCGTCCGATATCGCTTTAAGAAAGCATTTATATTACTTTCGAACAAAATGAAGCCTGAGTCTACATTTTCTCTGTCATCGGAGATTAAATGCTGAAATTTAATGAATCCTTTTCAGGATACAAGCGCGAGGGCATCGACCCCACCCCGTACTACTGGTACACGGACCAGAGGAAGTTCGGGTCGGTGCCGCACGGCGGGTACGGACTGGGCCTGGAGAGGTTCCTTTGCTGGCTGCTCGACCGATACCACATCCGGGAAGTCTGCCTTTACCCGCGTTTCTTAGAACGTTGCACTCCTTAAACGCTCGACATTGCACGATCCACTGCGAACGAAATAAACTGGGCTTCGAGCTTGCCTAGCTTATTAAATTAACTGAAATTTGAGCTCGGCTAGCCTACTAGGATTTAAGATTAGCTAGCTCAGCATAATTAACCTTAATTTAAACCTGGCTAGCTTAGCTGAGCTTAGTGTAATAAAGTTGGTTATGGTCAGATGGCCCAGCTAGTTGGCGCTGTTTATAGTCATTTCTTTCTATTATTAAATATTGCTACAAAACTTGGGAGTTTGTTTAAATCATCTAATTCGTAGTTTATTAAACGTCAATACTTAAATTTTTGAAAGACGCAAAAATAAACACAACATCTCTTTAAACTCTCAAAGAAACTTAAGTGTCAAAAGTTATATGGAAGTTAGATTCCGATCGCAGTGGATTTATCGCATATCTCTAGCTTGGTTTTGTTGCATTTGTTAATTAACAGTTTGTTAAAACATCTATAACAGTTATCAAAGTGAAGATTTTACATAGAGCTTGCTGTCTAACTGAATTAAATGTAATTCTATATTGAGTTGTGTTTCATTACATAAATTGTAACACCTACAGACAACTTACGTTCAGAAGCATTAAAAAGTAGGTATGATAAAGTTGTTTCAACATCTGAGCAGCTTATTTTCGTCCTTGATTGTAAAAAAAATATCGTGTGGAGTTGTGTCGTTATACACATACACAGATACCATACGAGAAGTGTTCCAAATTGTTGTTAAGTAAACTTGATACTTTTTACATGATGTTTTGATGACCTTTTAACTATATTACATAAACGTATAAGGACAAAGGGGATCATCATTCATAGATTATGAAAAGATATTTGACCGTGTACAACACGTACATATAAAACATCTCAAATCTCTAGGTCTGCATACCAAACATTCGCAACCTATTTTGGAAACATCCAGCGACAGTAAAGTCGATGGTGAGATAACAAATTCTGTGAGCATACAACGAGGGGTCCGTCAAACATGCATTATGTCCCCGTTGTCTCTGAAGCAATCATGAACTGCTTGAAAACGTGGTAGCTGAAATCGTCATCAATGGTACAGTGATTAAATAAATAAATAAGATAATCTACGATACGCTGATGATACTGTCCTGATAACAACCACCCTTGAAGTCCTTTAAAAGTCAGTAGATCAAATGTATGAGGGTATCAGAAGAGTTAGGTTGAATATGAATGTAAGTAAGACGAAATTCATGGTAGTCTCGAGCAAGCCTCAATCGAGGATGAGCTTATGTATTAAAGCATGCACCATAGAGAATCCAAAATATAAGTATTTAGATTAATTGCCTATAGACTCATGGGAAAACAATACCGAGAAACGAGTGCGCGTTGAAATCGCCAAAACCTCTTTTATGAACATTAGGAAAGGTCTGTGCTGTCGACAGCTTTCTATTCAACTCCGCATAAGACTCCTTCAAAAATACTTTTGACCGGTTTTTCTTTATATATATATATATATACATGTAAGTATCAACCATAAAAGAAAAAAAACCTTAAACTATCACTATTTCGAAAATATATTAAAGTCAAAGTAAAAACTGTCTGCATACAAAACCGCTGAGGATATTTTTCGTTTAGCGAGAGATAGAGAAGGACGCATGGAGCCTTAAGTAAGGAGGATAATCTTAGTATGCACGAAAAGCAAAAAACTCACTTCCGGTTCTTTGAAATATAATTCCGTTGATTAATTACAAAACCCGCCACGATGGCGTTGCGAGTAATATAGGGGAAAGGAAGTTGCAGTTATAGAGCAGACGGAGTGAAGCGCGTCGAGCAAAGACCGAATTAACCGGTCTCCAAGAATGACGTCACTTCCTGTGTGTCGTACTCAGGGTTACAGTCAAGTCAGTGTCAAAATCTGAATTCAAAGCTTTTTAAGCTATGAATTCAGATGGCGCCATGGCTTTCTATACTCCATGGAAGGACGGAGAAAGTTGACTGCCAACCTTCAGCAATGAAAAGGCACTTGAAGAAGAAGAATATTTATTTATTGACACTTTCTTGTTAATTTGCAGCCATTTATGAGAAAATTGAAGTCAAACATTTGGCGTTATCTAAAAAATCACGACCCAGACCTTACAGTATTAATAAGACACTCGTGTGTTCATATAATTAGGGCGAAATTCATCTTACGGGAACGGAAGAATTTATGATAAAATATCAGTGTAAATGAAACAAAATTATAGGCAAACACATCATTTATTTTTATTATTTGTAAAAAAAAATAAAATTATTGAGTTTTATTTATTAATTTTTTAACTACCTATAAAGATACAGTAATTGTTGTAACTTGATTTTTTTACAATAACATTTGCAAAAAATAGTCTATTTGATAAATTAAGAGTATTACGGGTGTGACTTAACAACTTTTTACACATATGGCAAGAAAGGGTTATAAAAATATTATTTTGTGAGATATATTCTGTGTTCAGTCATAAGTTATATGGGTATGGCTTATTATCTATGGCAACCATTCGGCATCGTCATCTGGTCTGGCTGAAAGTCTGTTTCCGTGCGACACAGGCGTTTCGGTGAGATCCTCTTTGCTGTCGGCCACTTTGTGATACACCTTCTTTCCAGCTTCCACCACGTACTCAACGCCATCAGCTTATGTATATAGAAAAAGGACTTAGTACTCAAGGCGATGAATATTTATTTATATTATCGTATTTAGTGTGTAACAAGTGTCTATTAAAAAGACTGACAAAAAATAAGTATTTTATGCATTTAACAATATGTAATTTACTTTAGTTGATTAGTGTCTGTAAGTAATGTTAATTTTTACTGTTACTGATTTGCGGTTACGTTAGAGAAAATCAATATTGTGACAGATAGTTTAAAAAATTTAAAATTGACCTAGCTAGCAAAGCGAGTGAGGCTTACAATTAGAGTTGGGGCGAAAACGCATTTTATGAACATATGTATGTATGTATGTTCCGCGACAGCTCTCGAAGCAGTGCTTCAATTAAAATTAAATTTGGAATATATGTAGGTAACATTAGTATAATTTTGAAGTTCATAATTCGTAGTTCGTAAAGTATTAAATTCGGTTTAGTAGTTTAAGTGATATTAAAATAAATATGAAATAAAATAATCGCGAGGTCAAAGTTTGCGGCGAACTCCTACTTTACTTTATTAGTGTCAGTAGGTAATTTTATCAAATTCAGTAACAGTAGGTAATTTACTGTTACTGAATTTGATAATGTTACTGAGGGAATATTACTATTAGGAAATTTGGAATGTATATAATGTATCATTTGAAATTTCATATTAATCGAAGTGCTAATTCGAGATTTATCGCGGAACATACATATGTACCTATATACAAAAAATGTTTTTTCGCCCCAACTCTAATTGTAGGTAAAGCTTACCACGAACCCAACTAGAAAACATCAACACAAAGTTATTTTCCTCCCGCGGGATACTAACGAAGACCTGACAGTTAAAAAAAACAAACAAGCTAAACTTAAAACAAACGAAGACTTACCGATCACACCACCAGTCTTTCTGACGGCTTCCCCAATGTTATGCGAGGAGAATGTTTCGGGGTTGATGTTTATGTTCACGCCCTCGGTACCGTTCGGATGTTTCGGACATTCGGACTGAGAGATGATCGACAGGTCGTAAGGGTCCACGCCGAATGACGAGAGCTTAGAGCGCATCTGGAATATTGAACAACAACTGAACGTTAATATTCCAATGCTTCTTCAGTTCAAGAAATATATCCTTGAACTGAGCGCTGATAGTGGACACCATCTAAGGAATATTTAAACACCTATGAACTATACATGTATATAAATATAATTTACGATATTATCATCGATTCGAGCGGATGTTTGAACTTGACTTGTTCCAGTGATAAGATCGACCTAAAGACGAGCTAGCTGAAACTGAGGCAAGGCCTTTATAACTGATATCCTCAACCTTTTAATGCATATCGATGAATAGTTACTAAAGAAGAAAGTGACGAAAGAACTTAGTACGGTTAAGGTAAGCTACATCCAATGCAATGGCTATCTTATTAAGGTCAATTTAGAAGATTGGTTATGTATTATTTTAATGAATGTTATGTATATCTTTACTACTACAATAAAAAAGTTAATTTTGTTTGTAATATATACGGTAATGTCTGAAATTACCAGTAATATTATAAAATATCGAAAAAAGAATGAGCAGTAGAGATGATAGGAAATAGAGTAAAATACCTAATTAGGTACATGCAATTAATTTAATACAGGATTGAAGCTCTTTATTTGTTTACATACAAATAATTCTAGAAATTATTAAAGCAGATAAAAGACGTCAACAAAGAACGCTATTTCAATTATTATTAGATTTTGGTAGTGTTACTGTAAGTATGCGTCTACAGGATGAATGGACTGAGTTTAATTGAGCGAATGCAATTGTTTTAAAATGTGAAAGCAATTTTAAAGATTTTTGGACATATTAGATTTTTTCCGGGAAATCACAGGTTTCATTTCCTTTATCAGGAACTCAGTAGTTTAAGTCCTTACGTCAGAAGGCCGTCTAAAAGCAATTTACTCTATACCTCAAGAGCTGCACTTTTATTCTAGAACACCCTACAACCTTATTTGTATCCTTGACAACGTTTATACTAAATTTCATGATGATTTTTCGAAGAATTATGACGTGAAGGCAATATAAACCAACTCACTTTCGATACTATTAGCTATCTTGTTCTTTAGATCGAAGCGAAAAGTTTTAGTTCTAAAGAATATTATTTTACTTTGTAGTGCTGCATATTATGTCCGGCGTGGCAATTTATTCACCTCTTTTTTTCTTTTTGTGAGGTCGTCGTTTCACCAACGCAATCCTACTCGGCTCCCTTCCTTCTTTGGGAATGCAGCTGTCACAGACCTCCACTATTGCTTTTGTATATTGGCATACAATTTTTTCCAAATCTTCAGTGACTTTGACCCTTTCAAGTTTTGATCTGATAAATCCCTATTGCTCCAAATCAGGACCAGCTGGTCACGAAACTCGCCTCAATTTGCGTTTTTGATGTTATAAATCCTTGTTGTTCTACGGATGTCTATGTCAGCTGTTCTCTTCAAATTGACGTCAAGCAAGTCCCTATAGGCCGAGGAATTATGACGTGAAGGCAATACAAACCAACGCATTTATGACATTAGCAATGTTATTCTCCAAACCGAAGCGATAACTTTTAATTCTGAAGAATATTATTTGACTTGAAATCCAAGTTTTACTTACAATATAAACAAAGTCTAAGAAAAAACTTTACTACGTCGGAAAACATTTAAGGTAATAATGTTTATTTTCCAGAAAATTATAGATACGTATTATCTCAACTGGTTTGCGATAAAAAAAATTATATATTAAAATATATAAAATGACCAAATACACATTGAAATTAAGAAATTTAGAGCTAGTAAAATATATTTGAAATAACGGTATGGTAACACTTACCTTGTCAATATACATCTTGTCCAGCTCCTTCGTCCTAGACAGTATAGTAGCCGACCGCCTGTGAGCAAATGCTAACTTCTGGCAAGTAAATATGGCAGCATAGGTTGTGTAGTCTGTCATCAAAACTGTGTAACTCGCGGAACCGGCAACGCCTGCATCATAAATAAAGTATATAATTTATATTTGAGGATGAACAAATGAACCGCAATATGTCTCAACAGCTTTCATTACAATTATTGTCTAGTATACAGCGGCATATGTATAAATTGCGTAGACCTAACTGCCTAAGACAATAAATATATAAAATGCTTTATTAAATGACACAAATATCATAAAATGCCATCAATACTCACTTAGAGGAAATCTCACTTTCATTCTGGCAGGTATAGCTGGATCAGGTACGGTAAGAACTCCCTTATATCTGAAATTAACAAATTGTACATACATATATTTAGGGAAACCGCAACATGAAAATAATGAAATTTATGTCTTCACTTCTACTGTTTGGGGGTTTTTATGTTTATATATTATTTTCGTGTTGCGGTTGTCCTAAATATATTGCCCAAAATTATTTATAATTAAAAAAAAGTATAGGTACTATGTTAAAAATATATAAAATTTGATTATTTATTTAGTCTTTATTGCCTATACCTTACAATTAGGACAACAAAGGGCGGACTTAATGCCTTTAGTCATTCTCTCCCAGTCAACCCTGGGCTTAAATTGTGATTAATTCGAGGTAATTATAGAGGTTTAAATTGTGATTAATTCGTTTTGAACTTATGTTTCGCATAACCTTCATCTATATACGTGGACGTCAAATTAAACCGGGTTCCTAATGCAATATACCATTCTATATCTAAATACGAACCTGTAGTCGTGTTCGAGAGGTGTCAGGCCCAGAAGAAAATGCTGGGAAACTTGCTCGATTTCGTATTTGCCGGGTTCATCGGTACGAGTGAAATTGTAAGTTATGCAGTGGGACGCTGTCGAGGTTTTCTGCATCACGTACCATATTCCAAGCATCTGTCAAACAAGAAATGGATTGTAATAACGACAGTTGTCATGAACAAAATAGTGGCGTATTTCATTTGACAAATTGCTCCAAAAGACTCCATTTTTACTGTAATGATTTTAATTATTTTCCATGCCTAATCGTGCATGAATGCGCATTATTTGAATTGAGAGCACAAATCAAATGGAACAAAGTTTCTAATACCTTATGTTTGATATTCAAGGTTGAAACTAGAGATATTTTTGAGACAAGGTGACAAAGAAGAATAAAACTGTGCCAACATAATTGTAATCTAGGCCGGAAAAAAGGTTCGTACAAACAGAACCAAATTCTACTCTAAATATAAAATATACAAAATGCCCAGAAATTAAAATAGACTCTTATAAAGTAGATTAATTTACAAATAACATAAATTTCTTAATTTAAATGAAGACATCCTTTTCTAACATTCAATTTCTATATTTACTTGTAAAAGCATTTTCAAAATTCTTTTACTAATTTTAAAAATAGCGCTTACAATAAATTGACAGACATAAAATTTAATAACTGTTTTTCGGATTTCGTATCTTCAAAGGAATACTTATAAGCTCGGATCACTTCGTTGTTTTAACTTATAAGAATTCCTTTTATGCCTCATATTTAAGTACGTCCCGTTGACGTGAAATCATGAATTTTGGCAAGAATCACAGCGCAAGTATAGGTTTGGTTACGTTAAATTTTTTTTTGCGTATATAAAATTATTTTCAGTTGGATACCATGACGTACACCGATGTGTGGATAAGTTTTCCAATGGCTACATTTAGTCCTTAAATCTAATTATTTTTTGGTAAGAGGAAAGTGTCTTGCTTTCATAGTTTATGAACTTCAGAAATGGTACCTTTTTTTTGGCAAATGTAATTATATGTACTAATAGGTTATTTATTACCTACTTATCAGTTTGTACAAAACTCTCAAAAATAGTTCTAGTGTCTATTATTTCTATTTTTGTCCCTTTTACATTTTTATACATACTTCAATGTATCCATCATGAAATACCATAATCATTTGTTTCAATAATATTATATAAATAAAGTACTCCTGACCGAAATTCGGCACGGCGGCCATTCTACTCAGAGATCAGACAACCGCGCAGGAGATATTATAGCGAATAAGTGTACGCGCCGGACCCAGGTGCACTCTCTGTCCCTTTTACTCTCATAGCCCGATGGGACAAATATCCGACACGACCGGAGAGAGCCCAGGCGCAGGACCGACTTTTTACATGGCCATCCAACGCATGGATCATCTTTATTTTTGGATTTTCTTTATTTTTGGGTGATCCACCCGCATTGCCCTAACCCAACTAAGAAACAACAACACAAAGTTATTGTCCCCCCGCGGGATTCGAACCATCGACCTTCGGTTTGTAAAGCACGGTTTCCTATATCACTAGGCCACGGAGGCAGTTTACAATATTATACATACATACAGTAAACATGTCTAAATATTGTTAATGAAACAAACGTAATTTTATAGTGAACGGGCACATAATATCGCTTACTAATATTTTAATCCATAGAGAATGGTAATACAATAAGGCACGTATAAAGACAATATTTGGCAAAAAGCTAAGTTTTCGAGAAAAAAACATAAAATTTGTAATTTGTATGGAGCGCCGCCTGGTTAACACTTACACGTCTTTAGGGCTTATAGCGTTATAATAAAGCGATTTCCTGAAATGCGTTAACGAAGACCAAGATAATAATCTCCATACACTAAACGTTGTTAAAATCCTCAGAGCTGATGGCGCCACTGCATTAAAGCGGTAAATTTTAATGTATAAAAATGTGAGAAAGTATAAATAAATGCAATATGAAACAATTCAAATCATTACTTCTATTTATATTATTAGTTATTGATCGACACTGACATCAACGTCATCTACCGAGATCAGATGTATACGTAAAACATTTTTTGTCGAATTTGTGAAATTTAGAAAAAATAGATATATTTTAAATAATATATAAACTATCAAAAATATTATTACCATTTACATTTAATTTCATACTTCTTTCTTATTAAAATACATATTTAGTATATGTAATACGAAGTATAGTGCACTTTACTCCGTCAATAATTCTGAACTTTATTTCATACCGTTTGTGTACCGTTGCTCCATCGTGGTGGGTTTTGTAAAATGTTATGTCAAGCTGCCGCTGACTCGTATTTTGCTTATTGCGTCTACTTTGATTAAACTCCTGATCTATAGATCCATGGCACCGAGGGCATGGAGTATAGAATACCAGGAGAATAATATTCATCTAACAAGATTGGCTTAAAGTGTTTGAAATTTGATGGCGCCACTTTCACATAGGAAGCGACGTCATTATTGAAGACCGGTTAATCCGGTCTCCAAAAATGAGGACTTTACAACTACGCTATACCTGCTACTTCATTCCCCTGGATTACTCGCAGCACCATTATGGTGGGTTTTGTAACTACTCAATGTATATTTCACGCAATATTTGAAAGAACCGTCAGCCAGTTTTTTTCTTATCGTGCATACTAAGATTATTCTCATTACTGAAGGCTCTATGGTCTTAATCGTTTAAAGTTACGTACTACATGAAATCACAGCCTGTAAATATGAAGCCTGTTTTAAATTTAGTCTGTTTAAAAAGTTGCATAAAACCAAAAACATGCAATAATATTAATTTCTTATATTTACGCAAATACTATACATTGTTAAACAAAGCTTTGTTACGGATTTTATCGTGTCAATAGTCGTTTTTAATTTTTGATGTTTTGAACCTTTTCCACTATTTGTTCCGGAAACATGAACGTTTTAAAGGGTTCGAAATGTCGGAAATTTAAAAACAAATATAAAGGAGATAAAATCCGTAAAATTATTTTATTTTATAATTTAAATAAATTATTTATTTTTATACTATAATTTTTTCATAAGTCCGTTGCTAAATAATTAAATTTAAAAATCTTATCTGCGCAATAAGGCAACACAGATGAATAACGACGTTCTAAGCGCGTGCGAGATGACGCGCCGGTGAATTTTTTATTTTATAGACTTGACGTAATTTTTATTTCGTGCACTGATATTGAGGTGAAAATTTATTATTTATTTACACATTAATAAGTGTTATTGTGAGAGAACGGTAAATAACCGAGTTTGTTTTCTTGCAGATACCACAATGGCCGATCAGGTAGATTCAATGTCAGATGCGGAGCTCCGTACCAAACTTGCTGAGCATGGATTTCCTATTATGCCAATTACTGCTTCTACGAGGAAATTGTTAGTAAAAAAGCTAAAACTTGTTCTCGATAACAAAAGCAAGCCGCGAAACAGCGTTGACTCTAAAGTCGAGGGCAGGCGGTCGTTGGCGCGTTACTCTAGTGGAGAGGAGTCCGATTTAGACGCCACCAATGCAAAAGATAAAAGAGGACGTCGAGCTACTACTGGCGGGTCTATGTTACCCCCAACGAGCAATAAAACTCGTCGGATACCTATTAAAAAGGACTCCCCCATGAAACGTGATTCTGACAAAGGGTCTGAATCGGAAGAAGAGAAATCTCCTGTACGAATCCGTGAAAAGGTAGAAACAGTCACCACGCGCCAAATTAAGCGTACGTACACCAATGATCAAGACGATTACGAAACCGGCTCTGACAGTGATGTTGACAGTGACAAGAAAACAAATACATCGTATAGAAGCAACTCTAGGTCTAGCGACTATATTTCTAGCACGTTGCCCACTAACGATGTAGCCACCAGTCCCCCTAAGCCCTCAATATACTCGCGCCCAACAATTTCCCCTACCTACACATCAACAATCTCATCAGACCACTTGAACTCGATAAGGTCTCGACTTGGATTAACTTCTTCATTAGCAGACAGGCCTTCTGTAAGTAACTACGCCTCAACCTATTCCTCTAGTACTTACCAGCCATCATCATCATCGGTGGATGAGGTAGAATCTCCATATTTAAGTAACTTCACCCGTCGTTTATCATCTTTGAAGGCTGAGCCTCCTAAAGCTCCTACATTTTTGGATCGTGACACTAACAATGGAACAACAGTCATACCTCGTAGATCATATATCACTGGTGTTTCCAGATCTGATGTTGATTATAAATCGGTGAATGACAAAAAGTTCTTGAAGAATAATCTTGTGTCCCTTGCTCTTGTTGTGTTAGTTGCTCTTTTTTTTTTTTGCTTGTTTTTTATGTATCTAGTTAAGAAAAATGACATCACATCTGTGGTGGATGATCAAAACAGTGTAATACCAATTTGTCAATTAAATATCCCTGGAAATCGGCCTGGCATTAATTGTGTGCCCAGAGAACAAGTAAGCTATGCAAAGGATCTTTTAAAAGTCATTCATCCAGAACTCACATCTAGGATTGCTTCTTATAAATGTGGAAAACCAGGAATAATGCCACATTTAACTGAAAAAGAAATAATTGACATTGCTAGTGCCAGGGCAGAGACCGTTGACATTAGTCAATGTCGCACAGATCTGAACAATTTGCAAGTGTTGATTGTTAACAACCCTAGATGGGGCTTATCTGTTGTACAATTAAAGAGTTTGTACACAAAAGATGTTGAGCACACACCACTCACTACAATGGAAAATGTTGTTCAGCAACGTAATAAAGGCAGTGTGGCGCTTACACTTTCCGATCCATCTACACCAATTTCATGTTTATTTGTTAACACTTTGTACTCTGCGGGTTCAACTTTTATTGTAGTTGGGCTCATTAGTGTTATAATTCTTGGATTACAAAGGTTCTATAAATACTATGTAAGTTGTCAAAAAAAGAGAAGTGAAGAAGTCTACTCTATGGTAGAACAGATAATAGATATTATATCTCAGGAGACCGAAGACAGCGAGGAGCCTTACATATCAGTTGACCATGTTCGGGATACATTAATATCACCACAAAACAGGGAAAAGATGGCCTCAACATGGGACGCAGCTGTGAAATTTATTCAAAAGAATGAAAGCAGAGTGAGAATGGAAGTACAGTCAGTAGATGGGGAAGACTGCAGAGTATGGAGATGGATATCGCCCCATGGGAGCCCTAAGCGCAGCGCGGCATGGCAGGGGCAAGCTTTCGAAACCCAAGAAGGCTCTGTCAACAACCTTACTGTGTCCCCAACCCCTTGTCTTAAAATCCGTCACATGTTTGACAAAAACGATACCAATCCAAACTTGAGGGCTGTCATCCAGGATGCTATTTTGGAGAAATGCGGTGACCGTTGCAACATTCTGCATATCGATATAGAAAGGACGTCGTGCTGTGTTTTCGTCAAATGTGCAACACCAATGGACGCTGGAGTCGTTTACAGAAGTTTGCATGGCTGGTGGTACGAGGGAAGGCTTATTACCGTTAAATATCTGCGTTTGGAGAGGTACATGCAGAGGTTCCCCAATTCGCCATCTGTGGGGCCATTCCTGAAGCCTTCACGTCAAAGGCGCTTATGGGAAGAATAAGTCTTCTTTCAAGTGCATAGCGGGCACATTGTTTTATATATTATTTGCTTATTTGTGATGCGTAGATTCGCTTGACAGGTAATTTATTTTGAATCTAACTTGCTTGTTGTTCAAACTATTTAAATAATTTTCTCTAAAACCATA
>DWHK01000047.1:0-20504 GCA_018247855.1 Graphium androcles | reverse complement strand
GAACCTTACAGACATTGCACAGTTCTTTTCTTTATTTTGGAACTAGAAGTGCTCGCGGCTCTGCTCGCGTGGAATTGTAAATAGCCAAAAAACTTCTTCAACTTATATTTTGGGCAATTTAAACGATATCTGTATAATTTATAGAATATTCATTATTCTGATGTATAAGCTATACTTTTGTAAAAGTTCAAAATCCGTTCGGTAGTTTTTGCGTGAAAGAGTCACAAACATCCATCCATCCGCACAAACTTTCACATTTATAATAGTAGTAGGATAATATACTATAGTGGATAGTTGAATACATACTTATATGTCTCCTTATATACGTATATAACGATCAAGAGAGCTCGTCTCAAAGAATTGGCGGGCACAGGTGTCCTGACGCCGACCTAATGTTGTTTTATTCAAGGCGGATACGGCGCAGTGCCGTTAACCCAATGCCCGCTCCATAGTGCCAGTACGTTCGAATTGCGAACACTGTTTTTGCACTTTATAACTACAAGATTACTCTATGCCTACGATTAATACATATAATATCTATAGAAATATAATTACTCTTAAGAATTTTTGGTTTGTTTGTGAAAACGAGCAAATCTCTGGAATTACGGTTCGTAATGGAATAATTAATTGTTATATAAAATAAAATAAATTTTTGCATATGCAATCCAGAGAAGAAGTTTAGGATTTAACATCACGCTACGACTGTTAGGAGCCGAGCAAATATTAAAAGAATGATAAGAAGTAAAGTCGCTAAGCACAGTTAGTGAATAACGATCTCCTTCAATAATGTGCCTATAAAATGGTTTAAGTACCTCTTTAGTAAGTGCCTTGGTTCTACAACATATGTATAAACAAAAATCATTCTTCGATATAAGCATAGACAACTCCTATCTCTGTACAGGCTTCTTTATTATTAGCAGCTCTTTCTGTTGGCCAATTTTTGGTTGATACATTCATGAAAATGGGAGCCTTCAAGCTATAAATTGGCAAAGAATTGACGTTACTATTTAACTTATGGTAAGTGGAAATAAAATACGCAGATTTGTTAACCTTGATGTTTCTTACTATTGAAATAGATTACAGTGAAGTAAGATAAAATTTAATATTTGTTTGAGTAAAATATTGCAGAATAACTTTACATTAACATTTAACTATTTTAGAAGATATTACTTAGACACACATACAAAGGATTTGGTTAATTTTTATTAAGACGAGATGTTTACTAAAATTAATATATTTTATGGTATAATACTTATGTGTTTATAAGCCGGTTGTTGCTAATCGATAATGGCTTATATAATAAATTAAATAGGATTTTGCTTAAAATTGTTTTGGTAGCGACCTATAAATGAATTAAATAGAAACGAAATGTGTCTTTCTGTTAGCTTCAATGGAGTCATGAAACTTAAATTAAAATCTTGAATAATAAAAATAATATTTATGATTACACAAAATTGTTCTGATTTCTCATTATATTCCACACAGCAACATTATTATTAAAAAAATTTTTGCTCGTTTTTCAACTAGTATACAAGTCACTCTTAAAGGACAGCATAAAAATATAAAGTCGTAACACGGACATCCACTCCTTGCTTCCAAGATGCCAAACAATAACTCAAACGTGTGTTTGCCAAGGACAAAGGCTTGCGTGCTATAAAAAAAACTATTCCATTAGTTATTTCTCAAAACTCCACATCCTGTCTTGAGCTGGACGTTATTTGCATTGAAAAAAATAAACTAAATGTGCTTTACAATAGAAATATTACTTAAATCCTTATCTTTAAAGTAACCTGTTATATCAACTATAGTGCACTTCATTTCGAACATATTTTTAAATATGGCATCAGTTTACGATATTTAATGTAAAAATTCCTTTATAAAAAAGGATTACTTGATACAAGGATTACTTTCGTTCATTAAAATTTTGAAAACCACTTCATCTGCAAAGTACTAACTTGCTGAAAATCTACTGTAGAGATTCTGATGGGGTCTATTCGACTGTGTAACCGACTTCAAAAAAGGATTGATTGGATTGATTGTTCTCAATTCGACTGTATTTATTTTTTTTATGTTTGTGAAGTAACAAAAGAAAACTTTTTACCGGGTGAACCGATTTTTATGATTCTTTTTTTTTTATTTTAAAGCTTTGGCTTTCTGTGTGATCCCATTTAAATTTAAATAAGATCTAATTAGTAGTTTTTAAATTATTGATCAAATAGTTGAAGTTAATGTTGAAAATATGTTACGAAACTCCACTTTTGAGGCAGTTGAAGTCGGTTTTTTTTAATTTTCTGTGGAAATACTTGCTATAGAATGGCTTCACGGTACAAGTGCGAAAACTAAAAAATATCAATACTTCTCTACTATACGGACTGAGGAAATGTTAAGTATCATTTTTAATAACAACAAAACTGTTGCCTAATTCTATCATAGAATTATAAAGAATTTAGCACATTCTGATAATAAGATTGCGTAATTTAATATAGCACATCGTCACCTGTATAATTTAATCTAAAACGCGTTTTAATAGATGTGCAATAACAATTTTTTTACACCTAATAATTGTTAACATTCATTTGAACAAGAAAAGGAATATTAAATTTCACCAAGGACCATTAATTTGATGACTGAACTATATTCTGACTGACTGTCTAGTTTCGTTTAATGATTTTGAACATTTACCTACGTTTACCCCATCTTACCAATACCGAGTGCAACAAGGAACTGTGCAATTCAACGTTGCATCAGGCAATTCGTAGCACAACAGCCGGTGCAAGGCTCCCCTCCACGTCACAAAAAATGGGGTGGTGCAGCCCCCGTGTTGCTGTAACAAAAAAGAGGATGATTTATCAGTCGATTCGCCTTTAACAATGGCGCACACATGCATCGTGAGCATGTGTGCGTGGTCGCCGCAATTATATGAAGATTTGTTGCTGTTCCTATTGTAGTGACGCTATAATAAGTGTGTATGTGTGCAGTGAGTGGGTAGGGAAGAGCATTCAAATAGATATAAGTACGTGTGCAGAATACGTATATGTGTGTATGTGTACGTTTTTAGCGGAGTCTGACTGTACTTTGGAGTGAGTAGTGCGATATTATTGTATTGATTGGCAATACAATCGTATTTATAGTGAGATCTAATATACAAATGATAAAGTTGATCAATATTGTTGTTTGAAAGCACTTTACTCCAACTAGTATTAGAAAAACTATTCTTGTATTTCATAGCGTTAAGAATAGTTTTTCTGTAGACTCTTACAAGCACGAGAAATAAAGCGTGTGAAACCCCAGGGAACACACTAGGTGTAATAAAGCTAATTTGTACATTTCTATTGTTTATTACTTTAATATTTTTAATGGGACAAATTGTAGCAGCTTTTTCTTATAAAACTCCAGACATGACAGAAGACCACGAATAGAAGTGAACTTAATCGTGTATGTCAAATCAGTGAGGTAACCGGGAATCTACCCTCTCTAATGTTCAAAACGCAACTACAATCCAACCAGTGTTTTGTATATCCATTGGGGTGGGGAATGGAGAACACCCTTCACTATCCTATCCCGATTTTCCTGTAAAGTTTCATAAAGGAAACGGAAACGCAAGGCGACTTGTCTGCTGTTAAGATAGTCCAGGGGCGATAAACTCAGGCAGGATAAGGAAGATTGGTAAGCGAGCAGATGGTTCATCTGATGTCATGTCGCCTATGTACACCTGACGAGTTTGATGCATTGCCAACCTTGCAGACAAAAGGTCATGGGGTAAAAGTGGATGGTAACATATTTAGTATTGTAAAGAGAAATTTATTAAATCGGAGAGCTGCAACAGTCTTTCAGCTTTATTTTTTGCTGCATTGTGTCAGAGGCAGTTGTGCCTCCTCGGACGAGCTGTTGAGTAGCAAGAGCCGTGTGCAAGATGTTAGTCTCTACCACTTGAACCATTGTGCTCTTCCGATAGCTCGTCCATAAAAACTGAATCAAAAATAATATACAATACCATCCAAATATAACAAAAACTTTCAAATTTGTCTAAGCAACGTACTCTTAATAAAATCTATCTAAAATAATGCATGGTTGTGAACGCAGCAACTTAAATGGTTTTTTATCAATTATATTTCTTGTTAACAACGTTTGCTATAAATTTATTTCAGTAATGCATTGCTATTGCAATCTGGAGCGTTATCTTTAATGTCCATACGTGTCAGCGAGTAATTTATAGGTTCATTAGCGAAACAGAAAAGGGTATGCGAGTTTTCGGTGAATCCGAGATAAAATACACCGCAAAATGTAACTAAGTAAATATTTATGTGATATTTATATTACTTCATTATGGGCTGCGTAGTCATTATGATGGTAAATTATATAGTTTATGTGGTAAGATACCTTTTTATCACAGACTGGTGAGATAGTAACCGCCTCGCATTAATATAATCATGTAGAAAAAGTATTTATTAATTCTTTAATGGAATAAAGTAAAAACCGATGTTTAGTGACAACCGTCTTTCCGTTCATAGATATTTACAGAATTTATGGAGTTATAATTAATTTACTGGCATTATAGAAATGGGTTGGTGGAGAGAACGCGATTTTCTTTATAGAATTGAGAATAGACGGTGTAGTAGGAGATGAGAAAATCAAAAGCAAAAGTACTTCTTCTTTGCGTCGTATGTAGGAACTTGCTCAGTCGTGTTGGCAATTAAGTGCAGCTTTAAATAGATGCAATAGTAATTTCGCATTTCGTGATGTATCTAGAGACGGACCTTGCAATTTTTTTATAGATAGGATGACAAGCGTACCGCAGTTCACCTGATGTTAATCGCGTGTTCGTTGTCAGCCTGGGAAATTGGAAACAACAGGTATATTGGGAAGGGTGTGCCGGGAACATATAAAGGATTTGGAGGGGAAAGGAGAGGAAAAAGAAAGGGGTAGTAATGGCCATCTAGCAATCCAAAAAGTCATGTAAACTTCATTTTATGCCGTTATTGTGTAGGGTAGTGGTACTCCTCCGGGCGAGCTCGGCTTTAGAAGTGTAGCAAAAGCGGTGAGCTACTTATGCTCTATCACTTAAAATTGGGGCAAATATGTTTCAATCCCCTTTTTTCTACAGATCTATTTTCTCTGAAGCAAACTAAACATTAATCTATAACTCTCCGGGTATTGTTGGTGTCTACGCTCAACGTTATTACTTATTATACATTGAGTGAACTGTCTGCTCACTTACCGACATAATCTTTGTCTATAAATAAAACTATATGTGGAACTAAAACCCTGGAAGGCGGTTATTCAAATAATCTATGATTCTGGCCCTATTTTCGTTTTTATATAAAAAAGAAATGTCTTTTTTATTTTATTTGGCTCGCAAACTGTTTTGCATCTGTATAATGCCATATCTAATTGTGAAACAATTATGGTTCTTTTCTGAGAATTAAGGGTAGAAAAATTAATATTATATTTTTAAAACTTTAAATCGAATTCGGAAATGGGTAAGGTAACCTGTAAAAAAAGTTTGCAAAGTCAGAGAGAGATAAAGAGCAAAGGAAAATATTCTGTAACTAATCTGCGAATACACTATGTGTAGCGAACATATCATTTCCATTGTTTGGCTCAACTTGGCATGATAAGAGTTTTACCGTAGCCCATAACAGCTTGCGGCCTCGCATGCGGCTTACGTATTCCCGAGTTGGAATCTGAAGTTTAGCAATTTAAATTTAACGTGGTGGTGGAATTGAACACCGTCCTAATTAAGACGCTTGATTATATGGTTGATGGTGACAATTAGAACTATGAAAATATGATCATTAACAACATTTTTAAAAGATTGTATATTCTCATCGTGTTATTTATACGCATGGATAGTGACGACTTTATCTTTTATGCAAATTTAATAAAAATGCTGTTGACTCTACTGGCTTTACCATAGTATTTTTATCTCAAACATTTAAATGAGGCATCCTTAGAAATAAATTTATTCCGTATATTCCAAAAACGGATCTAATGATTTGGATAACATTTTGTGATTAAATATAGTTTAGCTTCTTAAGTGTTTCTCTATCTCTTGTTCTAGTTTTACAAAATTAATCCAACTTCTTAACATTATTTATAATCATATTAAATAATGTATACAGTTAAGTGCATTAGTTCAAAAGAATATATGTATATAGTTTCATAGGATAGTGGTTTGGAAATTGTATTTTGTTAATTTACGAATACTTATTTCTTTAAAAATCAATCCCAGTAAAATAACTAAATATATTTGTACATTTCGTTAAATACACTAGGCAGATTCAGTGATCAATGATTTTTGATTGATTCAATGATTGAACAATGATTGATTCAATGAATCAACTCAATGATCAGAAACAAATTAATGTTCCAAGTGAATTAATTTTGAACTATAGGTACCTATCATTGGCATCGAAGAGGAATTTAAACTATAACAATGCTGAGACTGGGAGTAAAGCACTAAAACTGAGAGCACTTTATACGTGTACTTAAAAAAAACACGAAACTTAGTCTAAATCTCATTTTTTACCCTTCCACGCAGGACCGCGGTAAAATTATACGTCGTAAGTATGTCCGAAAGGAGTTAAATCTAACATTAATATCTGCATAAGGAAATTTCGATGCATTTATCCTTTGATCTCCACTTTGCTGGTCCGCGGGCGGGCGGCAGTAAATTCGCGCCATATAATCGCCGCGGTTAAGGCAATAACTCCGACACCAAAGTGCGTAGGCACAGACATCGGTATAACGATTCGTACAGATTATATCTAAACAATTGGACATATACGCCCTTTTTAGGATTTTAGGTTATAATTTGATGCTACCATTTAACGGATGTTTTACGGTTTTATGTCTTAGTAATTGCATTTGAGTATTTTTAAAGTATTAGACATTTTAACGTTAAAGTATTAAAGACTTACATTGGCTATTTCCAATAAAATCCGCTATAAATTATGCAATGAAGTATTTTTTCATTAATTCTGAAATATTAATTAAAATTTATATTAAGTAGGTAAACGTAGATAAAATTGAAAATATTATAAAAGTGTGATCGAATTCAAAATAACTCCTTCTCAAATGTACAATATGTAGCTAATTTAAACAGGTCTTTTTTAGTTTTAAATATAAATTTGTTGATAAAAATTTTTAATTATATTATTTAGGCTATTAATTAGAAGACGACTGTGATTTTAGAATTATTAATACACATAAATACACAATAAATTATAACTTCATTGAAAAAAGAATGTAAAAGTTACCAATGTATTTAATAACATAAAAAGCTATTTATTTTACGAACTTTGTGTATTTTGCATTATTCATTATTCACATTTCAAATAATTCAACTTAAAAAAATACAAACAAGTAGGTTTGTATTACCACATATTTTTGTTTTTGATTTCCTACCAAATAAAATAATAGGAAGGTCATAGAATTAACTAATGTCATTAACAAAATTAAAATATGTGTATATAAAATCTAATAAGAATTATTTATATAGGTAAATATTAAATTAAACCTTGCAATTCACAACACAAAATCTAAATGAATATTTTTAATAATATATGACATTAAAAAAATAGTAAATTAAAAATATGATTTTATGTACGTCTTAAAATAAAAACAAAATAATAAAGCTTACCATTTATGCGACGGCTTTTTTATTCGATATCACTGTTAATTTCACTCTTTATTAGACAAAGTCGAATTAAAACCAATTAATAAATGCTTTAAACATTATAGAATGTGCAACTATGTTAAAATAATCTCTGGTTTTAAATAAAAACAAAAAACTTGTTGGCATTTAGGCCTAAACTGCGAAGGCGGCGGCAACTGGCCGACGGCGGCCATCTTGTGGCGCTACCGTCGCGTCGCTCTTCGCGCTCATTGGCCGAATGACGTCACAAGCGCCATGACGGTCCACCATTACTACAAATTTACAAACTTACGCTACATGCCTATTCAAACTATTGTGTATTCTAACACTGCGCCATAGAGCATATTATAGCGGCAATTTGAATATTGCAAAGGAATTTATGTGTCAAAGCTTGTCGGCCCGCATTCTTGCGCTAAGAATTATCGGTTTAGAACATTTTGAATGCACCCTTGTCGAGCGAGGGGGCATTAAAATGCAGCGCGATAGATAACAACTTGAAAGTTGTCATTGATACCTAAAATTAAAAATACGAAATGTAACCTCTGCTTTTATTCAAATGTTTTAATTTAAAAAAAAATATTATTTCCAGAAGCAGCGATATTATTTTTTAATTTTAAATGTCTTTAATACTTGAATTTCTAAACGAGATAATTTATGAAACCTCTTTAACGTTTACTTTTAGAAAAGTTTATCTACATTAATTTAGGATTTTTCCAGTAGACATTTCCACCCTGAACATTTTAATACTGTACGAAGATGTTTTAATATATTTATCTGTTTAATCTTAAAAGGACCTTCGGGCGTTGTAATATTTTTAACAACACTTACTGCCATCTTGCCCAGCGGCCTATGGCTCTTAAAGTCTGGAGTTTACAAAATACCTATACCAAACGTCATTCATTGTTTTGTGTCTATCTCTGTGTTTTACCTAATAATCTACAACCAAGTATCAATATTAACTTTTTAAACTTTTATATTACCTAAAATTTAACGGTTTTAAATTTAAAAAATCCGATGGTTATTATTAACATTCTACCATTAAAAAGAAAATTTTATTTGGGTTTGTGTACAGAACTTTTAGTATTAATAACATGTTTTTATTCATTGATGATATTCTGTCTATGAGGACATTACATAATTACTGTATAAAACAAAATTCATTAATTTATATTCTTTTTTGGAAGAAATATAACAATTTTGTATCTATATTTAGCGTTATACACCATTACGTTGACAAACATTTTTATTCATACTATTTCCTCTTAATTTTACATACCGCCATTTCGTACCGCTTGGAAGCGATGTGTTTTTAACTGTTCGTGTCATTTTGTTGAAAATGAAATGTTTTTGCTCAACTTTTTGTTTAACATTTATGTTGAATCTCTTTTTTTAAAAAGAGATACAACACAAGTGCTTCTATTTCCCATTTTTTAAAGAAGTTATTATACTTCATTATTCGCCTGAATATCAATAATACTACGTAGCAGTAACACCACGTGTTTATTTTAAATAAGTATATACAGTTTATAAGTTTTTGAAATGTAATGGTTTATAGCAAATTGTGCTGATTTTAATCACTATATACGCTGTTTTCTAGCTATTATATTGACAAAATTACGTCTAACTTGACTCTAGCAATATCATCAATATGAACATATAAATAATTATTAGGTTAACACCTACTAATGTTGGATAAATAATTTGTAGTTGTAACAAATTATTATCTTTGTTGTTATTATGTGGGTAATAAAGTAAGTAACGAGACTAAAATAATTAACGCAAAAATTACACTGCGCAGCTACAGATTGTGCATATAATTTACACTGATGGCTGATAAAAAAGCTGTATAATTACGCTTCTGTTATTAATCATTTTACGTACGACGGTTATATCACATCATGAATAGAGACCTCTGATATTTTAATGCCACGGTACAAATTAAAAACGCGGGCCCACGGCATGTATACATTATTAAACCAATCGCACAAATACAGAGCCGAGATATTATTTATTACGAATTAAATTACCCGCTTCCAACTAATGAAGTTCTATCGTAATTCTATCTTAAATAATTAAAGACCACCTTGACTCTTTAACAACTGTATCCCGCTTTGTGGTGCCGACTGTAATTTCGTGAGTTTTCTATCTAAAATTTATTGTTATAAAATGTTAGAAGGGACGGGGCCACGCATCTGTCGCGTACCATATTTATGTGATTGGCTCACAGATTAGTAACGTGTATTAATAAATATACATGTTTTTCTCTTATTTTCTAAAAATCGCAAATTTATGAGCCGCTGGAACCGTTCCCCTTTTCTTTAAGAGAACTACCTGCTGTAGGATTTATGTGTGTAATCGATTTTTTTTATTTCGTTCGCCCACTTGAAAATATTACACTCGATGATCCTTTCTGTTCACTTCTAAATGGAATAAGAAAACCTATACTTATAGATTACGATTAACACTTTTGCAATTTAAGGACATTATTTTTTTTTAAAATAAAAAACAAAAAGCTAACCACGTATGAACTCTTTTGCATTAAAGTGTTACCAATTAGAAATATGGTTATATTCTCATTTTATAGCTTTTTATTGATCAGATCACCCAACATTAATAAGCATAATATAGAGTTTATAACATCAGGATTAAATCTTTCTAAAATTAAATGTAGAAAAGTCCGTGAAGTAGTTTTTTTTTTAATTAACAATGTGATGTATTCGCCTATGTTCCAAAAACGTTTTGTATCGTAATCTATTAGTATAGTAATTTACTTGTAAAAATTAATAAATAATAGTAAAAAAAAAGTTTCTGTCCCAAACTTATCCTTATATTACTCGCAAATGTTTCGATGGAGAAAGTGTATTTTGTGGGTCAATCGTAATCTCGGCGAAGGTACATGGTGAATCGTGAGCGCGTCCAATTTATCAACATCCCAAATCGTCAGACGGGGGCGGGATGGCTGTTCCTGTAGAGGTCGTTGCACCGGCTATTTTTACCGAGATGAAGCAACGTTCTTATATCGAGGGCATAGGGTGTACATTTGCGTGTGTGTTTTAGTAATCTAGACGGATCACAGATCTGCATCTGTGCGTTTGACACGAGCTGACGTGGCCTTGACCCGATGACGGATGCCGTCCTTGCGGGGTCGCCGACGTGCTGATATGTAGGTTGCCCGCATGCCTAGCATCCACCAGTCACGTATGCACGTTTTCGATGACTTTGAAGATTGCCATCGTTCCAAACGTCACCTACAGATGACGCTACTGTCGTGTTTGGAAACAAGACACAAGAATGTTTGTAATTAATTCGATTTTCAAGTTATTAGATATTTGAAAATCGCACATAAAACATTGAAACATTTTTTAAAGGTTTTCGAAAATGGTTTTAGATAATTTGGATTCAGTATGATGTCACATGTACCGTAAGTCGTGAGGCCGTGACTGCTTATTTAAAAAAATAATCGTCAACTGACCTCTTATTATAACATTAAGAATATTTACATACCTAATCAAATAATAAATAAATCGTAATAACAATGCTAATTCCATTTAGGGTTTCATTAAGAGTCAGAAGATATCGCATGCGCATTTTAATGTCGCTTAATGCCTTCTTTTCCAATTTGAAAAATAAAAAAATATGTTATCTACTTTACAACGTCGAAAGCAATCGAGCTGTCGTGGGAGGCAGTCAGATGTCTGCCACACTGAGGCAAGTAATGTTAAAATACACTTTGTTCGTAATTGAATGAGCCTTTGCATTGACTTTTAAATGTAATATGCGCTTTGTTTTCTGAAACTGAACGCCACCCTGAATAAATTAAACGTTAGAATATAATCTTATTACGTATTTGGATTCATCAGCGTTTTTCAGCGTCGCAATTCAGAAAAGTCTGATAATGCGACGCCCGTTGAATTAATTTAATTGTATGTAAAGAGGCTATACTAAATGAAATGATGAATTTACTGCACGATCTATCGTTAAGTCGAATAGTTTTGAGAATATTAGCTATTGCGCCGGTTTTGTAAACAGAGTTTCGTTTTAACAACGATTTATAGGATGCCGCAACGAAACTAACTTTATACGAGTTATGCCACTAACCGACTTATGAAGCAGTGTTACAATTCAGTTTCGTTTTCATCCATTTAAAAGTGTATATTTCATTTGGGTTAACCGCGCAGACTCGCAACTAGAATTGATTCTCTCATCGTTGCGCGAATCATCCGATGTATCGCTAAATAATTTATCACCGGTCATGATTCGCCCGCGAATCGCCTCAGAATACATTCGGCGCTGATTTGAAACGCAGGTATTTGACCGAGTTGCCACTCCGCTGGAATTCAATGTGGTTATTTATGCGAATAGAGTCAACGCCTGCCGCTCGGTTGCGCGGTAACGACACTCCTCAATGATACGTTCACACAATTTATTTTCGGTCAATGTGTGACAATTCAATCATCGTTCGAGACTGGAATAAATCGTTTGAAGCTTTCGCGCGGCCTATAGACGTTGCAGCGGTTATAAATTACTTGAATACCCTCATAATAATATTTCCGTCGATCGTCCTTGTGTTCGTATTAATTGGAGGCGCTCGATGACACTGGTGCACTTGTGTACGTACATGGCGTTGTCCGTTTGCCAAAATTCCCAGCTGCATACGAGCCGCGCTCGCCGCATACAGATTAAATCTGCGTTATTGTTTTCGCTTTTTTTTTCTTTTACCAATACCGTCCCCGCGACCCCTTGGCCGTCGACCTATTGAATTTTTCATGACGTCTCGTAAGCGTAAGATAAGTACACTATATATTTGATCGAGTGCCCCTTAAGGAGGAAGTTTAGACAATTACAGCCCGCCTCGCGTGCATTAGCATACATTTCGCGTCCCGTCCAATTGTCCTTTATAAAAGTTTCAATGGCTTTTATTCGTTTAATAAAAATAAACGAGTGTGCATTATCTTGACGTAAATACCGTAATGCCACAAAGACATGAATCAATAATGTTTCGCCTGTGCGTACACGAAATGGCAGTTACATTTATTTATGCGTGGGCAGCGATGTAAAATATTGCCTTGTCATTTATTAATGCGTTTGGCATTACAACGCGGTTGTAGGAACGAAAACATGGGACCGTTGCACCGAGCGGTAGCTTACAATGCGGTTTGGAAGCGGCATTAACTCCGCCTCCGTTGAAATGCAATAAAAATGGCAATTAATAGAAAATTTCAATCTCACTGACTGTTGCCGTACCACCTCTGAGATATGAGACAGCGCGAATTCGAGTCGCCCGCTTATACGTATCTCCCTCCAACTTATGTGGTACGTCTGAAAGGAAAAACAAGAAAACATTATTATGGTTTATCCTACGAATAAATTGTTTAATAATATCGAGTGAAATACAAACAAGTACGCAGCGTAGAGGTACAAATTGAGAATATAACAAATAAATTAGAAACGACCGTCGGGTAGACGCGTCCAGAAATAGGACTACATTAGCCAGAATATACGTTAACGTTTAAAAAATAAATGCTCGATTCTTGCACTAAAAGCAACTTAAAAGCGTAAACAAACGCTGTCGATGATACGTTGCGTTTAAAAATAGAACCTGTACATATAGAGCGTTCAATCCTTTCAAAAAATAAGCGCCATCTGCAATTCTAACGGACATCACGGCAATCTTTCAGAGGCGCACTTTTTAAATCACATTTTCGGGGTGAAAAAAAGCTCGAGATAGGGATCCGAATTTACTGATATGACGGTTCGCAAGTTCAACTAAGCGATGGCTTATAAAAGATTTTCTTAGCGCCCATTCGATATTCGAATTTTAATCGTATCACATGAGTGTTAGAGGATGTTTTTGCGTATCGATATTCGCTACGGTAGGCCCGTTTTACTCGGCCCCAAGCTGATGTAAGACGTGCAAATAAACATGGTATTTTTATCGCCGCAAACCTTTATATAGTTGCGGTCGATTTCTCCTCTTTATCTCCTGGAGCGGTGTTTGCTTTATCTTGTATAGAAAGAAAGGTATGTGTGAGTCTAAACGACTTATGCGGAGAACTCTAATTTTGCTGTTACATTGTAGACGTGTTTTTACCTTGCGCATATGGAAATTACTTTTATCTTGAGTATGCTATACTTGTACTAAGCATATATTGCCGGATGTGTCATTAATGTGTTATTTTAAACTTGATTATTATTCTTGACAATTATTTCATCGTTAAACACTTGCGCCCATTGTATTTAAATGTCGAACGTCTCGCTTCACAGTAATTAGCTCCGTACAAACGATGCCAAAGCGCGTATAGTTAAAATTAACTTGACGTAATTAAAAATGTTAATGTCGAACTTAATCTTGTTTATACTAATTAACACCGCCATTGATTCTATCTGGTCGTTTTATTAATTTTTATCGGCGCTTTATATAAAAATTACACGTTCGCCAGCGAGCACTAAAAAATATTCGATTCGATAAGAGATCGTAAAACACTGCCCCCCGCGCCATAAAATCAAATCGGCCCCGCCACGCGATTATCACTCCTAAATCAATACAACGCGGTGGCGAAGGACATTTTTTTGCATGATCCTTTGGCTGCATTGTTTTACTGGAAGGGTTACCGGGTTACGTAACGTAACAATAAACCGTTTTCGTTGGACAATAAATTTTAATAGAGCAGAAATTTATGGTCAATTTGCGGGGACATTTACAGCTGATGAACAAAAAGTTCATTTTTCGTGTCCTAGTTTCTTTGAGGCATAAATTTTGTATAGGCTCTGATTTTATTGAGGTACGTTATCCAATATGAGCGATCGTAAAAATGACGTTTACACCGGGTCAATAAAATGTCGAATCGTACCGTTTAAGTTTACTGTTAAGCTACATCGTCATAGGCAGTGCTGTACTTGTTTATATTTTAATATACATGAATGTTGAAAATTGTTGGGACCGAAATTGAATTTGTGAAATCAACATGTCGATTCACGTTTAACGTAATAATTTGAGCTAATGGGTCTTCAGTATCAAAGAGCGTAGTTCTGTTATACTATCAACAAAATAAAAAAGTAAATTAGGACGACAATAAACGAAACTGTAATAATTAGGTAATCAGTAGGTATTTGCCAAAAAATGGCCACACAGAGCACTGGTAATGGGGCCACCGAACAATCCCGTGCAACGTCGTCGCCCTTGTAAAACGGCTTCGCATTTAGCGGAGATAAGGTAATCTCATTAACTCTCCGAAATACATAAATAAAGTAAAATATCGGGGCACATCCGCAGGGAACACGGGGTGAATTGAAATCGCAATATAGGCGAGACAAGTTCTTTCATTAAGTTTGGAGGAATAAAAACAATACAAGTAAAAAGGGTATCGGATACTGCAAGCGTACGCGCCCGGGAAAATTTCCTATTATGATCCCTTCCGTAAAGGCATACATACTTTGGATCGTATAGCCGTCTGCTGGAGACTGGGGTCGGAAAATCCATAGACAACAAAGGTTAAACACGCTCCGTTATCCTTATGCTATCCTAATTAAATGAACCCTTACAAAATCGATACTGCTATTTCAGTTCGTTGTGTACGTAGAATGGAAAAAGATCTTATATTTTTCTCTAACATTCTATAGGGGGTGTAATTTATATTAATTATCGGCTACATCGATAAATCTAGTAGTTAAAACTAACACGCCATCGTTGAGCTATCCCCCGCGCGGCTCAACGTAAACACACGGACAGCGACGTACTTTTACGATAGGTGTGTGTTTAAAAACATAGTTTTTCTCCGCGCGTCATATCGATGTAAATGCAAATTTTCCAACCCCCAGCAATTTTCATGTGCGGATACGTCGTGTTTCACGTTCTAATGTGTTGGAACATGTTACCGTTGCAACAGAACAATGTTTGGTGACCGTTAGCTTTGTTTACCGTCGGATTGTGGTTATCTCCCGCGTGCAACGCGAACGGTTGCCGCGCTTCGGCTACCCCACCGGCGGGTACTTGACGAAATCTCTCTCTGCCCCACCCATTTGCGTTGAACGATTTATCGTCTCGTTTAATTGCCTAAAATTTCACGTACCGCAAGATTTCACAACGTCTTTCTTATTTTGAATACACCACGTAAAGATTATAAGAGAAATATGACGACGCGAAACACCTAAAAGTACGTTTGAAGTTTTAAACAGTATAGACACATAACTGATGTTATGCAACGAACGTGTTATATCATGGTGGCGATTTGGGTTCACGTAAATATTTCTATAAAATATGCACCCTCGAAATGAAAGCAAAAATATTAAAAAATACTTGCGCAGTACCTACTGTTGTAATCACATTGTTTTCACATTTTTAATTTGATGCCACTCTCTCCGCTCGCTTAAAACTTTCCACCTAGTTGGGGTGCGCTAGAGGATGGAAAGGGGTGGTGGGACAAAAAGGGCGGATTAAGCGCCTGATGCGAGGAAAGAATACACAATTAGCCATTCCTACCTGCTGCAGATGGAGCGACCAGTTTAACGAGAGCCTTTATGATACGCGCTCAATGTTATTCCGGTAAGAAATATCACATTACCCTCTCGATAGGAGGTCTGTTAAAACTGGACGTTTTAAAGGATTTTAAAAACGGGCATGAGCTGGAGCGACCGGAACTGAGGGGTCCTGGGATCGATCAGCAACCCGGATGCTCGTTGGTTGTTTAAAAATCTAAATTAGGCAATTAGTATTCGCCCGAGACAGGGATGAAACTGACTCACTAATCGAGTTGGGAGGTTTGGGTAATATTTTAGTGTTGTATTTTAGAACAAATCGTTTTCGGTCCTCTAAATATCATTGTTGGGAATAAGTTCTGTGAGAACTACGGATTTGTCCAACATTGGCGGCTATTCTTCATAGCTATAATTTGATACTAATGTTTTTTTTTGTGTTAAATGGTTGTATAAGTTGAAATAAAAAATACTTATAGAGACAATTCAGCCCATGATGATCTGACCAAAACCGCTTTCGTATTTTATTTAAGATTTGTTTAAGCTACATTTTCTTTACTGATTAGCTTCATAAATAGTTAACCTGATGAACAAGAAACATCTATTTTCCGTTTTTGTAGTGAACATGTGTGTTTCACGAAAATGAAAAGAATTTTCCCGCTGAAAATTGTATAATAAGAGCGCTACAAACCAGTGGGGCCAACGTTTCCTCATAAAATACGAGTTGGTACGCAACATTACACAATTATGTACGTGGGGTGCCCTCTACGGTTGCAATATTACAGCTCTATGGCCGAACGTTGCAGTTTCGACGCTTAGGGAAAAATATTCATAGAATTTTTAAACTGTTCTCGAATTTTCAAAAAACAATCACAAGAAGTGATATTCCTCAAATGCTTAGAGTTATGTTCCTTAAAAAATATTTTCAAAGTCCTTTAATGGTAATATTATTCTTTTTTGTGTGTTAATGTTAAAATTAAAGTAATTAAAATCATATAATATACGGTGTGACAGCATCAGATAAACATAATTTTGCATTTATATTTGATGAGGGGTTAATGAGAAAGTTTTTATATATTGCGTTTGAATATCTCGTGATGATCGACTTAGTATTGAATAAAATTCATATGACATTTACTTTTATAATTGCAATAATTTATGACCCATATATCATATCCCTATAGTATATCATGAGCAAGAGAAAATTTACCTTACGACGCAAATCGGCCCTCTCAGGTATTCTAAATATAGCGGTTGGAAATTCCTTAATGCCTCGGAAGCGTTCCGCGCACCCCTTGTAATAAGCCGGGCCCAAGTCCACAGGGAGGATCCACAAGTGATTTAAAGAGATTGTCAGTTAATGACCCCTTGTCGGCCACAAATTTAGCCCTTTCCCCCACCTAGCTGCCTAATGCCTCCCTTATCTCAGCTCGCTGGAACTGCCTCAGATATTGAATATAGAATATAACGGTCCATAATTAACGCCGTCCTTAATATTTTCACGAAATTTATAACTGGAAAGTCGGGCCGGAAACTAATGTGGAATTTTGGGACCTTACATTGAACGTGTAAGGTATAATAATAAAAAATTCGCTTATTTATCCATCTTCAGACACAAATGGAAAGTGTTTCTATTAATATTGTCGTTATTTTCGACCTTACTCATCAGAGCAGGGTTATAGATGGTTTTTCTGTTTGTTGCGCGTCCAACTTGATGGCGCTGGAAGCCATGTCCGAACTGGACGATTGCCAATAAAATTATAAAAATAAAATGCCTACGTTATCCGACTATCTTTGGACTTACACTGTCCGTTTTGAATTCGTGAAATGTGATTCGTTATAAATCTTGCGTGTAATCGAATATTGAATTTAATGGCGGCATCGTTAAAAGTGAAGGTAAGCAACAAATAAAGATTACTAATATATGTATAGGTCTGCGTATTCTCAGAGCCGGTTCTGCAACAGGAATGGCACCCTTACAAAATTTACTATGATAATCCAGTCCTCGATTGCAAATTAAACTACAAAAATAATCACCTATCAGGTGTAGAATATCCTGATCCTTAAGCGTTGAACTTATTGCCCGGCCATCTACATAACAGGTTTGGACATAAGCCGTGAAGGCATTGTAAGCGCTCGAATAAGCGACTTGGGATCGCCCGAGTTCCATACAATTTATCTATGGCCGATCTCCCGTGCGGGATGGCCTGATTCGGCTCTTCCCACACCTCGCCCGTCCCCGATCCACCATTACGGGGGAACGCGTGTACAAAACTAAAAAAAACGGACCGACCAAAAAAAACACCACGGCCCGAAAACATCCACGTTCACGCGGCACCGGCATCGGATAAAGCTATTCTCTCCTAACGTTCTATATGAAAATTCTATTGCTTTTATGATCCGTATTAATGTCATAATTGTGGCGTTTTTGGATAAAATAAATCGATATGGTGCGCTTAAATAATACCGCCCGCAGTTTGCCGCGTAGAGCGCTGGCAACATCCATTTTTCGTTGGTCCATATGGTTTCATTGAACTGTGGGTATTTTTATCAATACTAGCACGGGCGGCGCGGGGCGCAGGAGGTCATCGTGTCTGGTCGTTTTATATTGAAATGAGTTATATAAGGCCGTTATAAATGGATTTTTCTTATCTCAATGTTTGAAATATTGACGCGTATTACGGGCTGCCTAGCCTTTATAATTAATGCAGGTATCCACTCCTTGTAATTAACAAACTCTATTCGATCTTCGCTATTATTTTACTCCGAATGGCCCATAAAGCGCTATTTTAAAAATCGTAAACAATTAAACATGTCGTTTATGTGTATTTATACGTCTGAAAGTCGATTTCGGTGTATAAACATTAGTTGAATAGTGCATATTGCGTTGTTTGTTGCGGCACTAAAGCGTTTATTAAATTGCGTTAAGAACGTTGAATACATTAAACGGTGAATTTAAATATCGCATATAGGTGTACAGCTATGCTTATTAATAATCTTAAGAATATATTTAAATTGGCTCCGTTTGCCGTGTATTCTAATTTAGTTTCTAGTCTGCCTTGTTATTTCCGTCTCAACTATGACCAATTTAACATGAGCCCGCAGCGGTCGCGTCGCGTCTCTTATTTCCCTTTAAATAACCCCGTCTAGGGAGGTAGGGTGGCCAGTTTAAACTGGTCACGTGTAGTACATGGGCAGACAATGGCGTAGTGTGTATAGCATTCTGTGAAATTGCGAGGAAGCCGGGAGAATTCCCGACGTGCCCAGGGGATAGTCTGGCCCTAACACCTCGTTGTTTCGTTTCACATTTTATTAAAGTGCCGCTGTATAAATATACGTACTCTGTGCCACTTTTGACTAGAAACTTTTATGCCTCATTTACCTACAAAGGGAGCTATAAAATTACAGAAGGTATAAAATTACCTTTTTCCTTTTAGAGAAAGGCTAAGTACATCTAAAAGTCGGTCGATTTATTATTTTTTTTACGTCTCGAGCGAACTTCTCAACAAAAAGTCAGTGTCATTCAGTTGTAAAACTTTAGCATTAAATTTTGATATGCTCGTAGATTAATTCTTCAAAGTGTTCGAAATAATTACTAACAGGTTATAACACTGACATATGCTCCGTGCATTTACTAATTTTGATTCACACTCGTGCAAAATAGTGGAATACATGTTTTTTTTGCCTACCATTCATTTTTTTGAAATATTTTGGGATAATATTTGTAATGTTTAATGAATTTTATTCAAAAATTGAAGAAGATACAAAATAATACAGCTTTTATTTTAATTACGTTACGCTACGTGTATGTAGAATTTGTGCCTTGTTGGTGGGCATAATGGTGTAAAAAAGGGTGTTCGGCGTTTGCAAAACGCTCCCAAAAGAAAGTCGCCACCGAAGACCGGTTGTCAGCGGTCATTAAACCGTCCGTATTCATACGCAATGGTGACCGTTTATTCGCGGGTCGATCTAAATTTTTTGTGACCAGTTCTATAAATTTTAATAAGCAGCGGTCATTTTATGGCGTCATGTACTATTTTATAGCGTTAATAAATTTGCCGGGTCAAATGTGGTTTTATATTATACGACATTAGCATCACACGAATGTTTACGCCCTTTAGATAACGATTTCGAATATCATTGAATTATAAATTAATTGATTCGCAATATGGTCAATAAATTTAATGTTTTTAAAAAGCAAACTCAGTTTTCTGTGGCTATACTAATTTGAGTAAAAAGTTTATAAAAATTAAATTTGGTAAGATATTAAGATTTTTTTAGTTGATAATCTTACTCAAAGTAAAGTAAAGTAACAGCCTATTTTCAAATTGTCCCACTGCTGGGCAAAGGCCTCCTCTAGACAGAGGGCATAGGG
>DWHK01000046.1:0-20537 GCA_018247855.1 Graphium androcles | reverse complement strand
ATATATGTATGTACCCTAATAATCTTTGCAGTAGTTGAGGGATGTTTAATGTTAATAACAATTGATAATGCATAAGATAATAATTAATTAATAAGACACATTTTGTGACCTAAAACAACAATTCAAAATCATATATGTTTCACATTTGTTTACATGCCTTATCACACAGGTCACTCGGATATGACTCAACATAACAACAGAGCCCTGAAAAAAGCCAAACAAGTTTTATACTGGTCAATTTTTTTCGCTTCGAAATAGCGGCGCGAGTGTGTTCCCTGGGCGTGAAATCATCGTGTCACCTTGAGCGACACGTACGCGCCGCGGTAGTAAATAGTAATTTAACACACGCGGTATTGCGCAACCGGCCGTCGCATAGAGCCATCCACTGAAGCGTCTCTTGCTACGTTAGGGCCTATACACACTACAATATAGATTATTTTTCGCTCTTGGTCCCTTTATTGGACCGAGAATGTATATTAAAAGTAATAAAAAAAATTATTTTCTAGTCAAAAATTACGTTTTTTTTTACTATACGTGAGAGTTATTTTAACTACATTGAGTCACAAGTTAGATTACATAACATCAACATGATCACTGAACATCGGATCGCATCCCGTGATTAACAATATAGTGTAAACCGACCCTTAATCTATCTGCTTATAAATAGTAAATACCCGCGCTGTGCCCATGCAGCCGACCGCAAGCCGATGTATCGGCCAACAATTAGTTCAGGGGGACAGCGTGTCGCTTACCAACGTTTTATGTTTATGGGTGTAATGAAATGTATTCATTAAATTTGCACGTTTAGTCGAATATATTAACCATAATCTACATAATTAAATATAAAAGATTTCCTTTTATATTTGTAATAATATCATAAAAGTCTGACCTAGTTATATTTTATTTCCCTTCCTATAATAAAGCATTGATTTGATCTCTTTGAGGCCATGTTGGATAAGAGTTGTTTAATTTTGGAAACATGAAGAATTGTTATAGTAGAAGTACAGTTGGAATTCTTGTTTGCACAAATTATTAAGATAGGCCTATTCTAAAATATTGAAATATTTTATAAAAGCTATTAACGTAAAAAAAAGCTGACAACGAAAACGTATTACTATTTAAAAATGACTGAATAGATATCAGAAACATTGTTCTAAAAGTTACTTTATTTTAATTGAAAATTGTTTTAACGTTATCATAAAGATATATTTTTTTTGTCTCGGAACTCGTACGGAACTCACAACATAACTGGTATAGCTAGACAATGTATTCGGCTTGAAAACTTAACTTGCAAAATTTTCAAATACTCTTCTAAATAGTTTAAATAATGACTTCAATACCTATATTTTTAATTAAAACCAGGCGTCGGTTAACGCTAAATGAATAATCTGAAGTGACCGGTGGCCGCTTTTCTCCCACGCGCCATGCACGCCTGGGACTTGTTTTATTTTCGTCAGCGCCGTCAATCGTCGCGCATTGTTGTCGAATTTGCACTTCTTCCTGTTTCACGGCGCGGGATCTTGACACTGGCATTCCATCTCATTACGCCTTGCGCAATCGCTATCGTAACGTGTTTAAATTGTTACATCAACATTTTTTGCGTTACTTTTCCTTACTTATAGATATTTCTATACGCCACTATTTTGACGATAGGTTTATTGTAATTAATCTAGCTTTTACCGCCGCCTATTGGTGTTGGGCCAAGATTTGGCGTTAATAGGACATTATGAACTTGATTTTCGTTCGGCGTAAGCGTCCGCTGAATTCTTATCGCCCGTCGGTTGCCAGCGCTCGCAGGTCGAGGGGACTTTATCGTTAGCGCATAGTCCATCTTCCGATCGGAGAGTTGAGTCAGTGTTTTTACGTGTTTCTGAGGTGCGTTTAAAGTTGTAATAGTTATTTAGTGTGTGGATTGGTGCAGGAACATCCTGGTGGTCCAGAGCGAGTGCGAGCGGCAGGAGTCGTGGGAGGCGATCGGGGCGCGCCTCATCCGCCGCCTGTCCATGCGGCCCACGGCCGAGGAGCTCGTCGAGAGGAATATACTCAAAAGTAAGTCGTTCTATTACCGAATATATAAATGACAGGGACGGAAATTGTCATTGATTCATATTCTTATAGATTTACGATGATGTCGGTCGAAAATTTTATTGGTGATATTATTCAGCGCACAAAAGATAGTAATATATATTTGCAAGCCAATTAATTGAACATTATGTATTCCATTTATTTAAAATTTTCATAATCTCGAAATAATTTCAATCTTATAATTATATTTAACAAAATCATCGATCTCCAAAACGGTGAAAAGGAAGTGTTCTTCTACCAATCCTACTCAGATATGTCAATCAGAAGTAAATTAACATAAAATTTAATCCGGCCATAAAATAACTTTAATATAGCGAGTAAACGACTTAACTGTTGATTGATATCTTTAAATGTGACCGTATTCTGAATTTAGTCTCGTATAATTAATAAACTAATCAAACCGTGTCGTCCTCACGGCCTCGGGACCTTTTGCCAAAGCGGAAGAGTATCACTAACGTTGCACCTATTTCCGACGCGAAGGCCAGTCCCCCGCCGAGGAGAAGAAGCAGAAGGAGGAGAAGAAGCGGTACCTGCTGCGCAAGCTCAGCTTCCGGCCCACCGTCGACGAGCTCAAGGAGAAGAAGATCATACGCTTCAGCGACTACATCGAGGTCACGCAGGTACATATATGTGTTTATATTTATCTTCATGCTACTATTTTACCTAATTCTACTACGAATAAGAAAATAAATGTTCCATATTTAAAAAAAAATTCAGGCTTTTTAAGAAAAAATTCCTTTGTTTAGGATATACTAATTTTCACGAATTAACCATAACTAGGGGATGAAAAAGATGTGTTAGTAAACTATTGGACATGTTGTAAACGTAAACTATTATTATACAAATGATATTTGTCGTAAATTACATCCATATCAAAGTAAAGTAGCAAGCTGATAGTGTAGAAATTGAGTAATGTTTCCGTGGTCTATATTTCTTAACAAAACTTATATTATAGACCACGGAATCTAAATCGAATTAATCTGTTCTAATATTAATAAGTGTGGAAGTTTGTATGTTTGGATGTTTGTTACTCAATGACATAAGAATTTATAAATGGATTTAGATGAAATTTGACAAACTGTTCGATGACCGGTTGAGCGCAGTTGCTAAGCCGTTGACTTCGGCTTTACGGGGCGTGGGTTCGATTTGTACCCGGAACAATTATTTGTATAACCTACAGATAATTGTTTCGGATCCGGGTGTTTGTACGCGTGAAATTTATGTATCTAAAATGCCTTTGCAACACAAGCCATAGAGTTTACGGTATGGGCAGCGTTTTAAAAAAAATACCATTATGTATAAACTAATATATATAAAACGGATTTTGAACAAATCTAAAAAAAAACAAACGGGTGAAACCGCGGGGAGCAGCTAGTAATGCAGCTGCTATGATCCGCGAGATTCCCTATCTGATTAATCTTTCGCACCTATATATTTGTGAAAATAACAATGGCATGTGGTTGATCTTGCAGGCGCACGACTACGACCGGCGCGCGGACAAGCCGTGGACGCGCCTGACGCCGCGCGACAAGGCCGCCATCCGCCGCGAGCTCAACGAGTTCAAGAGCTCCGAGATGGCCGTGCACGAGGACAGCAAGCACCTCACCAGGTGGACCCCGCACTTATTCCATTTGGCCTGTGTGCAATACACAAGGGGCTTATTGACACACGCACCAAGTCAAACTTTACGCGCGACCTAAGCTCTCATACAGGGTGGTTAGCAAACGACTCGCTAGTAATTAATTGAAGCCGTCGCCCATGGACTTTGGCATCATCTGAAGAGTTGTAGGTGCGATGTCAACCTTGGATAATGGATACACTATATGTTATTATAATGAGTAGGAGACTTTAGGAACTTATTTAGAATTCGAAAGAGGTTAAGAAGAGGATAGTAGTAGCCGTCAATACATTGATAAGTTACATCAAAATGTTTCGTCGATCAACAATCAGTTGAAGTTTTATAATGAACAAGATCATTTTGACACAAAATTACAAAAACCAACTTCAAACGCTTTAGAAGTGTACTTTCGTGACATATTTTTTCCATTATTTTGATTTCAAAAAACTGCTCAACTGATTTTGTCTTTAATAAAATAAAATTTTATGGAACCATACTTAAGATTTCTCCTTTCTAATTGAAAAACCTCCTCCATTTTTTTAAGTCGGTTTAAAAACCGAATCTTTTTCGTTGTATTCTCCGAGTCCCTGCTAATTAACAAGTATAACGCATAGTTCTTCTACTGTTTACTTTTCAATGTCTCAACGCTTAAGATCGTGACAATGTATGTTGTTTCCAATTTGAAATTTGAATTCTTTTGTATAGTGCACAGACTACTCTACCGCAAGTGACACGTGCACATGCCAGTGCAACGGCACATACAAGACTTGGCGTTATACATCAACCATCATACTCGTCAAACCTGTTCCTGGCGTATATTTTTTAAACAGTCAATCCCATTGCGCTTGTTGCTGCTGCAGTGTTAGCGTTTTTCATTGCATTTAAATAATGTACAAATAATTATTTTCATTAGGAAAAAAAACGACTTCAAATGCCTTAGAAATTAATTTTCGAGATATTTGTTTTTCAGTTTTAACTGTTGAACTGATATTTATAAAAAATATGGGAATTAAACATGAATATACATATAAACATATATAAAATCACACGCGCGCGCACACACATACACACGAATTTACATATATTAACGCTAGTAGTAATACTTTATTATCCACTGGATTAGTTATTAATATTGTTCTTTAGAAAATGGTCTTGTACTAAATGTTTAAACCTTACTTTGTTGAAAGCTATACATATATTTTCCTGCATGGAATTCTAGAACAGTGTAATGTATGTATGGAGATATATTTATAATTTATAAGATAATAATTTATAAGATAATAATTTTTAATAAAAAAAATAATTTGGAAAAACGATTTTTAAATGATGTAGTTTCTATTGTGTTTTTGTATTCTATTCTTGTTTATCTTCGATACGGTCGGACGATAGTAGCTTCTCCAAATTATATAGTGGGACACTATAGAAGAGAGATAGTGGGGATATATTTCGTAGAACCGAAAAAGTTAAGCACGTTCTTAGGTGACAGAGAATCTTTTTTTGAATTTTGAGCTAGTTAAAGATTGTTGTCATGTTGGTTTCGTTGCAATTCAGGGGCCTAGTATAAGAAATACTTAATGAAACTGTGTAATGTTCCAGGTTCCATCGACCATGACGGCTGTGCCTTAGACCCGGACTGGCCTGTGGCTCCAGAGCGCGTGGCTGACGCGTGGCCCCGCCCCGCCTCGGCCGAGGCCGCACCTGTGATTTTTGAACGTATTTATATTGACTTCCTCCGCACCCGGAGGATTCTATGCAATAAATTACCACGACGCATCGGTAAAGTGTTGAATATTCTAAACGTTACGTTGTACCGCCGTTTTCAAGTTACATTTTTTTTTGTGTTTTTCTAAGCGTGTATGTATCGTACCGTGAGTGCAATTTTGGGTTTTAATTTACATATTTTTTTTTTATATTGATATCGTAGTTTTATCGAGTACAATTTATTATGTTTATGATAACGTTCTTTATTAAGTTGGCGTATCGTAAGCGTACCTATACATTCTTTGAATTGACCTTCGAGTAAGGTTAGTGATACTGGTTATTGTGGTCGAGATTAAGAGTTTTTGAAGCTCATTGAGATTTTCGAGTGAATAAATTGGAAGTGTGAGACGTATCCATCTTAAGAGGTTACGTAGACTTGTGATTTATTTTTTTCTTATATTGCTAGCTTTTAGCCGCGTAGTTTAAGCGAGGTTCGATTTGCGTCGTATTTATTTCGTGCCGCATAAACCGTTTTGGGGGTCACAATCGATATTTATGGTTGGCGTTGGTGAATGCGTTCTTCAGATTTTTATATAAAGTAGATTAGGGTCGGTAATGCAATCTTTTCGATCAAGTACATCGGGTTTTTAATCTTTTTGTAGGGAAAGGAATTTAAAGATAATTTAATCGCATGGTTACGCTTGTTTCGAGATACTACCACAGATTTTCACTAATTGTTTCTAGGATACGTTTGATGTGCAAAGGCGTTCGTTGAAGCCGTACAAAATTTAGCTCCAAGACTCAGCCTTGGGTTTTGGACTAAGTTTTCATGTGTATCGTAGTGAAGAGTACTAATAGGTGTTATATTTGTGAAGCAATCATTTAAGTGCTCTTATTACGCCATAATTTGCTTGTTACTTTTTCTAATTCGGGTTACTATTTTAGCAATGCTTTTCAAGCTTCCATTTGCTGTGCGTTGTAACAATAAATATTTCAGTAGATAATTCTTAACAGTTGTTGTTACTTTTTATCTTTTTTACCATTTCGAATAAATAATCGCCCAATCCAACGATGACCATGTTTGTATTATGCACTGAAGTGACGTGATCCTGCACCAACCAAATATAGCACTTATTAAATGTACAATAATCCAGTGTACCAATATAGAATACGAGCTTTTCATAAAGAAAATGTTATTGTGTTACCTCAAATTACGTATGTGTATCACATCTGTTTGCATCGTTTAACATAGATACTATATTTTTATAAGCGGACAAAATCACAATACTATTCTAATTAATCTTGATAGTTACGAATTACGATAATTGTCGAAGAAAACGTTCAAACGGGACATGTGAAAGCGTGGATAAGATAGGTGAATAGTACATTAACGCGATTCATAAGAACAGGGACGGGCGGTGACCAAAGCAGTATTGTTATACATACATACACAGACTACAGTACATTTTTTATTAGCCTGGGCACATAAAATATGGGACCGTTCGCGCCAAACTTAGATATTCCCGAGTAGAGTTCACTCTTGTAAATTATAATAAAACTATAATCAAACCCTGGCCGTCGATTTATTCGCAATGGTTTTTAGCACTATAAACTTTAAATATAGTCCTTAACTGGATAAGTAATCTTGCGAATTGTGCTTTAAATTGTGATCATGCCGCAATATGAAATGGAGGCGTTAAGTATATCTGTGCCTAAAAAATATAAGTATTGTGTGTATAATGACACCTTCGCTTCTACACCGACAAGTAACGAGGTGAGATGAAAATGTTTACACGCGTGAACTACACTTTAATACAATACGATACACGAATCCTTAAAGTTGTACAGCGCAGTGGCTAGTGGTACCAACTTCAGGTTCTTACATGCTGTAAGTTCTGTGCTATATTGCCTCTCTTCTTTCGTGCAGCTATTAAAGAAAATGCCAAATTATTACTTCTACTCGCAACCTTAGATATTCGGCTGATAACAAATGAACTGTAGTAACAATGGGGGCCTCAATTCACTTGCATATTGCAACGATGGCTATATTGCGTGGAGTCAACGGGGCTCTGCGACGCGATACGAGCAACCATGCCGGGAACAACTTGATAATCAACTTGTCGCTCTAGCTTAGGACTAGTTAAGTAATTCAAGATTGAACGAACTTTCGACTTAAAGAATAATTAATAACGGTTAAAGTTCTGTAAAAGCTGTAGCGGTTTAATAATTAAAATAAATATACGCCTATGAGATTAATTCGTTTCAGTATAGACGTTATTTTATAACGAAATCACGATTGTATCTACAAAGTAACTTAATATTTAGAGCAATAATAATTATCAGAATTTCCATTTCATAAAATTTTTATTAATCGTGGAATATTAAAGTTTTGATGTCGTGAAAGTGAAAGTTTGCATTAATGCAAATGTGAAAATATTTTACGAGTTTGTTTGTAAAGTGAATGAATTAATAATTTATGTTTATTTTTTTAATTTCTCACACCACTATATGTTCCGATAAGGTGCCATTTGTAATAGTGTTATCTAAATTCGTTAATTATGATCATAAATCCATTAGTATTTTATATTTAACTTGCAAGTAGAGGCGGTGATTTTCATAATATTCATGCGTAGGTTTATAGGTACGTATATTGGCATGAACATGGCACAACTAATTCTTGTCCGTGCACCAAGTGATGCGTCAAGTTGCATCGCAAATCGAAGTCTAAAGTGATGTTGATATACCTAATGGTTATCTCTGAGACCATTCCATTATAGAATAAAGTGGAAGCCAAAATGACGACTTATTTTTCTAAATGATTTTGTTAGAATTGCAATTAAAATGTAAACATAGTTAAACGTAGAAGGTTATCGATATTATATTAAGATAATCAGATTTCCAAAGATCTAAGGCTCAACTAAATTCTTTTAGCTAGCTTACTTCCATCAGCCTCACTCAGGGCTTTTATTGGATTTGCGATTATTTTTTCACGGACGTTATTCGGTTTGATTGTGAATCGATTTTAGAATTAAACATGTTTGTCCCACATCACCCAATTTTTGTATATACCTAATTACCATACAAATGTGATAAGACTTTTCTTATGTTGTAATTTTTGTATTATTAAGTAAGTACATTACAGTTTCCATTTTTGTGAAGTAACAATCTATGTCAAATGCTAAATGGTGCTATCAATTAGCATTATTATTGCATTATTTTCTAACTCACTGTTTGTTGGATTCCGTTTTAGTACACTTTGGTAGAGGATTTTTTACGAAAGCGTCTTTCCACGTATTCCAATTTTGAATAAAAAAAATTGTTATTTGTATTTACAAATGATGTTGCATGCAGTGTTAAGCACATTTTTATGCCTAGTTTGAAAAAGATAATAGAGAAATGTTATTGAAAATTTTAGTAAATATGTAAAAAAAAAGTTGTTAACATGGCATTTTATTGAAATAAAATGCAGAAACAGTAATTTCGTAACTCAAAAGTTAAGCGCCCATTTAACTACTGTATATATTTTTATTATGTAAATTGTGGAATCTCTTTTTATTTCCATTTATATCTTTTTGTGCTATTAGAAATTACAATTGCTATCTTCAGTAATAAGTTTACTGTTGCTTTTTTAATCGTGTAAATTATTAATGACATGTTGTAATAAGTATATAATAATAGCCATACAATTTATTTGTTTTATATAACATAAGTTTGTAAATACTATGATTATACATTAAGTTTTATACTCAATTGTTTTTGTTTCATCTCCAACCCTTTTACGCAAATCTATGACGAAAGTTCGACATTCAATCTTTATAAGTCACCACATTTGCTTTCAATTTAATGTGAAACGTTCTTTCTAGAAATGATATGCCAGTTCTGGTATAAAATGTTGACATATTTTAAGACGTTAATTTGATGCCTAAAATGTTCAATAGCAATATTTAATAGATTAAAGAGAACCTAATCAATATACCTATAAAATCAATAAATTACAAAAAATGTTTCTATCTATGTTCTTTATAGACTTTGAAACTATCCAACTGATATGCCTCAAACCAGTTTCATTCGCAAGGCAATAATGCAAAAATGATTTACATGAAAAAAAATTGTTGTAGCTTGTTGTCAAATATTTAAAATTAAGTTATTACAAAATAACCTATCATTCTTATCCAGAAAATAATACTATTCCTGAAAGACAGAAAAATAACTTTTAGTCGGTGTTCTGCTATAGTAATCTTACCTAGTGACACGAATAAAGTAAAAAAAAGGCGCTCAGTTCAGTAAAAATAATAGACAGCTATGGTACCCCGTAAAACAAGGAATATATTTAAAGCAAAACTGTTTATAAGTTATCCTAAAATAGTTACACTAACTAATTTAGCTCTGTCTGACTGTTTTGCTGACTGGCCATAAAGTTGGATCAACGCATTCACACTAGCAATACCGCGGGCAAAATCCAGTAAAAATGTTACAAATAATGTGATTTATACCGATATTAATGATACCAATTAGGTTTATTTAAAGAGATTTCCTTGTAAATATGTTTTCCTCATGCAGTAACCCATTACGTCATGTATAAGTTCCGAGAGTTATTTATGTATTTCTATACTTGAATAAGTGGTTTAGTCCTCTTCTGAATTCCAAGCACATGTTATTAGGATGAATAAGATTTAATAAGAGGAATAAGTGGCATACCACACTGAGAATTCGCGCGAGTGGTTTCATTTAAATCGGCTCGCGTCACTCAACATAAAAGAACGCAAGGATGAACGCAAGTTAGCTTGGCATTCAGCATAGTTATTTTGGATTCACTTTGCATAGACACAGCACCTGGAAAAATCCGATGACGATGACGCCTTGTTCAGTAACATATCTGAGCTACTGGGTTCGTTTCTAAAGAAACAACTGCACCGCAAACTGCTAATGAATGTATATACATTCATTATATATCGCATTATATATATGCATTATATATTCCTAAATTCTTGTGAAGTTCAAAAAGCAATCAAACCAATGCAATCTGCGAATCTAAGGAATGCACGTAGTTTTCCCCAAACAAGGAAATCCTTTAGCATTTGGAAGTCCCCACAACAAAGAGAAAATAAACGTAGCTAAAATCACTACCTCGGTTACGTAAAAAATAACTAACCTTGTTACATCTTGTTCGAGCTTTATTTTCGATATTACATGCAATTAATCTTTTGACCGCCTTTGTCAAGTATACATGATAAACGATAGCGGGCCCTGTACACTAGCGTCGTCTATACTTAACATAAACACGTTTCGCCAAAATAATAAATAAAAATAATAAACCATAACATATTATTATAAGTTTTTTGAGGATTCTTACTCGAAGAACATTAATAGGTAAGTTTTGTATTTCCTAATTTGGACATTATAAGTTCAGAGGATTTTAGCAAAAGCGGTAGACGTTCGAATGAAGTTTAAAAATCGGCGAAGTCAGCACGTTTATTTATTAATTTGTATTTGTTGTAAATTTCGGCAAATAGTATTAAACAATAATCAGGCAACTCTCACCTAAGGCTGATTACCGTACTTTACTACATGTTTCAGTTAAAATTATGAGCTAGTTTCTATTATTATCGAAAATTAGTAATTTATATAGAAAGATGGAAAAAATGAAACGAAATACGTTAGAGTTTTCTGTACTTATTAAACATATTCTGAGCTTGTAAATTACAATATTATAAATGTAAATATAATTTTATGTAGTTTGAATATTTTTTAGATATATATAAATCACTAGCGGTGCCCGCGGCTCCGCACGCGTGGAATTGTATTCGTGTTCGTTTTTTAAAAATATTTAATAAGAACAATTTTACCATACATTTTCCTTGGTATAACTGTAACGGTTATTATTTTTACTTACTTTATACTTTTTGTTATATTTTGGTCAATTTACACATTTTTTTGTTTTATAGCCTATTTGTTATTCTGTTTTATAAGCTATATTACTGTAACGTAACTTAAAAATCCGTTCTATAGTTTTTGTGTGAATGAGTCATAAACATCCATCCATCCGCACAAAATTTCACATTTATAATAGTAAGTAGGATAGGATAAACAATTTATACTAACTAATTAAAGATAATTTCTACTATACTACTTTACTTTACTTTTTTTATGTAAAACATAGTGTAATTTACTATATTTTTAAAGCTTGCAGCTTATTATAATAAATGACTACGATTTATTATTAAAGCTTACACAAGTCCTTGTAACAATAAACTTATACAAGGTATACGAATAGTTACGATGTTGTGTGGCTTGTTATTATAAAGCCGTAAATAAAATCGCAGAACCCATTTATTATTACTTCGCGTGCATTGTTCAAGATTCTATTTATGTAAATGGACCCTGAAGGTGTACTCAAAGGTTGCTTGCAATATGCTTTCATTTATTTTTACATAAATATTAGATACAAAGATAAAGCAAAACAGGTTTCATTAAAAAACGTAATTTAATTTTTTTTTGTTATGTATTATTTTTTTTATTTGAACAAAAATAAAAGTCGTATAGTATGATAGTTTAATCTCAATTGCATATGCAATAAATTTTCGTATGTAAGAAGACATCAATTTCGATAATTATATTTAACAAAATTACAAAAAAAACGATTTTTAAGAAAATTTCATGGGACCACTCTTAGGATATCTCCTTTCCAACAAAAATTTTAAAATAGTTTCACAAAAAACGGAGAAATCGATGAACAGACTAAAAAAACATACCCGTCGAACATATAACCTCCTCCTTTTTTGAACTCGGTTAAAAATACACCGATAAGTGATGGACGATTGAATATGAACTATATGCTTTCATGCGTGCGTACATGCATGCTTGCATGTGTGCATGCATACGTGCATGTGTATATACATACACAGAATATACATATAAATGCAACCTTTTTTTGCATTTACCATAAAGTGCAATGCTTAAAATTATTTAATAAAATTATTTGTTAAAGAGAACACAACAAAATCAATACTGACGGTTTCCCTTACAATATTATAATCGTTAAATGTTCTTCCGTTACTTTCAAAACATATAGTTCGTCTTTTGTTAGCCTGTGATGCGAAGCAGAATGTATAAATTATAAAGTGATGTTCGGTATTCAGGCTGTTTATTTGCATTAGCGTTGATGCGACATCAATTCATGTCCGGAGAAAGTAATACAAATATTTCGCATATTGATGCCTATGATGACCGGATGGCGCAGTGGCTAAAAGGTTAGCTGCGGCTTCGCAGGTCGTTGGTTCGATTCCCACCCGGGGCAATTATTTGTATAACCTATAAATGTTTGTTTCGGATCTAGGTGTTTGTGTCTGTGTTATTTATGTCTGTAAAATGCCCTTGTAACACAAGCCTAGAGCTTATAAGGGCAGTGTTTTAACTCAACAAAAAAAAATTAAATTAAATTAACTTGTGCATACACGTTACGTCAAGTATAACAACCTAACATATCCCATTATATCAGACATATTAAAGTTTTGTTTAACTTTGGGAAAACGATAACATTTCATTTCTTAACTGTTCAATAAATAAAACACTTTATTTCTTTGACTGGTTTTCTAGTGTTATATAAGATACTCTTAAATTTTCACTTTGTGGTGCTAAACCAGAGCCTCTTATTTCACGGCGATTAACAATAAATACACATGTTGTTGATAGTCGTTTAATTATTTTTAAATAATGCCCCATAATCAAATTACATTCAGCCAATCAAACAGTCATTGGAATTAGTTTTTAATATATTTAAAACAATTAAATGCCTTATAAAAATTACTTTTTCAATAATTTTTTTAAAGGAATTTAATTATATTAAAAATTTAAGAATATAGTTGTTTATTTTTAGTGTTTATATTATGTCTTTTACAATATAAGTACTACGGGTATTAGCTGAAAATACTAAATTTTGAAACTTCCCCGTTATGCAATTTGCGAATAATTGCATAAAACTATAGTATAATTTAGTATTCCAAAAGTAACACTCCAAAAGTTTGTGAGTGAGAAAAGTTATTTTACACTGAAAAGCTGCAGGTAGATAACGTAATTTATGAAAACGTAATCAACTATTTTTATTAAGTTTGTATTCACATCTACTTGCTATTTTGACCTCGACATTAAAATACACAAACTTCAAAAAAAAATCTAACAAAGTATGGTAAAAAAGAAGAAAATGGTTATAGAAATACTGATTTACGATTGCAAATGTAAGTGATCGTTACAAGCAATTTACGAAGAATGTTTGGTGTCATAAATAACGGAATTCTATTTTATCTAATAAAATCCATTAATGTCTTTAAAAATAATAATTGCCCATACCATTCTCGTACCTGTTCTGACTGGCAGACCGCTTTGACCTACACCAACTAGGAAACACCAACACAAAGTAATTGTCTGCGCGAGATTCAAACCCGTGATCTCCTGTTTGTACCAAAATATCTTTATATATTTAACTATATGCATCACTATATGACGTTGAAATCACAATCACCTGTATTCACATATTCTTAAAAAAATTATTTATATAGGGTATTTTATTCATGCAATAAATTATTTCAAGTACATTTTTTTCCATTTGATTTAAATTTAATTTTTTCAAGACATATGTAAACAAGTTAACAAAAAACCGTGAAAACAATTACTCTTTTCGCATTTCCAATATATGTTCTTTCGCCGAAACGCAGGATATACCGCTGTTGGACTTTGGCCAACATGAGCTCAGCCTTCCATCAACTACATAGCCTCGTACATACTCACGTAAGGGTTGTATCCTAAAAAATCCAAACACATTTGCGATATTCTGATTCATCCTTTGTATCCTGCATTGACAGCGCATATAATGTACATATTATATTTATGTACATATATTAGAATTATAAACCTGCATGATATCTTGGGATGATATTCTATGTTAATTTTAATACAAACAATACGTTTTACTTATATATATAGGTAGGTAAAATATATCATGACTTTATTAGTTACGAAGTACTACGATGCTATTGTCAGGAAAGATTTATATTTTTTTTGTTTTTTTTTAGGGAAAGGTTGGCAAGCGAGCAGACAGTTCACCTGATGTTAAGTGATCCCGTCGCCCATGGACTCACAACACCGTTGAACAACACAAGAGTTGCGTGTGTGTTGCCAGCCTTGGAAATTGGATAAAACAGGTTAAAGGGTAAGATGGGTAAAGGTTTAAGGATTTGGTTGGGAAGGGAGTGGGAAAAGACGAGGGTAGGAATGGCCAACGGCAATTCTAAGAGCCATGCATAATTTATTTTATGCTGGCTGTGTGAAGGGTGGTGGTACATCTCCGAGCACGGCTGTAAAAGTGCAGCAAAGGCTGTATGAAGGATGTTATGTCTTAATGTTTTATGTGTATATAAATCTCTAGTTTTTGCATAGAAAAACAGAATGACAAATGTAAAAAAAAGATATTGTTCATGAAGGGTGTAAATACGCTTAATTCTACTAAAGAAAGATATCCATGAAGACCTAAAAATTCTTTGTTCATAAACTCAGTTTATATTTATCAAAAATTCTGACTGAAAAATGAGATTCTGAGAGTCGTTCATCTCGTTGACAGCACGCTTTACATCTGCATTGCAGCTTAGTCAATTTCGTTGGGCTGTCCGTCACTCGGACTACAAACAGTAGACAGAAACAACTGAGGACTTGAGCCATTCATTTGTGACGCACCATTACTAATTTTTGTTTTTGATAGTTCAACATTTACATTCAACATTTTTAAAGGCACACTTTAACTTTTAATGATTAGTTTTTAATATTTAAAAAGTTAAAGACAAAGAATTTGCGATTAATTTTCTAAAATTATAATTGTCCTAATTTAAAAGAATTTAAATTATTAAAATATTTCAAACCAAACAACTTAATGGTATTTATGAGAAACGAGGTTTAAAATATCTTTGGAACTAGTATCGAATTGAATTTTAAATTGCATGTGAAAATCCAAGAACTCTGAAAATTTCAGTTATTCTGTTTGTTTATGTTATCAAAAATTTAATGGTGTTCACCGTCAAAATAATTTCGAAAAGCAACTTCAAATTCTTAAGTGAAGTAGACACGTCATATAAATACTACTTTCAGATATTTTGCTTTTCAACTGACTTCAAAAAAGGAGGAGGTTCTCAATTCGACAGTATTTTTTTATGTTTGTTACTTAGAAAACTTTTTACTGTTTGAACCGATTTTTATGATTCTTTTTTTATTTGAAAGCTGGGACTGCCCGTGTGGTTCCATTTAAGTTTGAATAAAATCTGAGAAGTAGTTTTTAAGTTATTGATCAAATAGTCGAAGTTGAAGTTGAAAATACATTACGAACTCCACTTTTGAGGCGGTTCAAGTCGGTTTTTTAAATTTTCTGTGAAAATAATACTTGTTATGAATGTCACTCCTTGATTGAACGGTTAATTATGACCAAATGGGCGCATGGTGATCTATGGACAGTAGAACAAACACACACATGCGCACCGACGTGAGACGCGCTATAACAGCTTTTACATTAATAATCCAGCATTCCTGTGTTAGCATTGTACAAGTTAAAGTACACTCGATTACCACTGTCACACCTAATCAATAAGGTAAAAGAATATATTACTGGCTCCCTCATGAAAAGTAGTCTTGACTATTGCTTTATTTTATTTTAGGCTTAATAAAGTTAGCTGGTGAGATAGTTAAATGGCGCCGTTTACCTAAAAGGCCAGGTCGCTAATAAAACAAGTAGCTGAAATGGCAGACTGCAATATCGATCTATTTATAACATATTGATACTATATCACAGATTAATATGATGTAAATAATAAATGGAAAACCGAACTTAGATTTATATCTGCAACAATAATCAAAAACATTTAAATTAAAATATAATAAATTTGAAAGTTTGTATGTTTGTTAATATAATATATTTGTTACTCCATCACGTCAAAACCCGAGATAACAAGCTGGATTAACATACAAAACAAATTTTGAACAAAAACAAAAAAAAAATACTTGCGCAGCTACTTTTAGCTAACTAAACATTTATTATCACTAATATTTCATTAATAATAAATAAAAGTTTTCAATACATGCTTGACGGTCAAGCGAGTGCATTAGTTTTTTCCCATTCAGAAAGTGCCGTGACGGCGACACGAACTTACAAGATTTGCCCCTACCAATAAAGCGGGACGGTGATGTGGACTCATACCATTTTCCCCTACTAAAATCGGCGTAACTATGACGCGAACACATAACCTTTGTCTCTAAAAAACATCGCTTAACGCGCATAAAGAAGTTTTCATCTCAAAAATTAATCGCCGTCGCTTAATAGTCATACAGATAAATTCTTAAACATTATTTCTCGGTTGTCTTAAGCGAATGAAGGTAAGGTTACAAGGTACTTGTAAAAACGCTAATCATTCATTCATGCAACGAACTTCCACTCAGGTTAATTTAAAAGTAATTTATAAATGAAAAGAGGTTTTAACGCCAAGTATCTGTGGAGGGTTTTCGGGAAAACCGATATTACCAACATTAAAATTTCAATTGTTCCCTTGAATTTTATAACAGTCATTACGAGCCTAATGTGGCATCGAAAGGACCCTCTTTTGTACTGAATTATATTTTTCAAAGGATTGCAATGAGATTTTAAAACAAAAACTAGTTTAAACAAAGTAAAAATTGTCAAGAACTTAACAAATATGCCTATATATTTACATTTTCAGTTCTGTTAAATATGTTCCGTATTAAATTGTCATATCGTTATTTTATAACATAACTCAAGCAGTTGTGAACTGTTTATTTTACGTGAGGTTGACACCTATATTTGACAAACGTTAAGATGTTAACTTCTTGTTTTATTAATCTATAGTAAAGTTCTAGAAAATATTACGGTGCTAATTTTGTTACGTAGAGTACAAAATATTTAAAGTCGTAAGACTGAATTTTGTGATCATCCTATAATTTTTATTTTCATTCTTTCAGTGACCGAGTAAAGCCAGCCACAGTGGAGCGAGTATCTGCTGTTTTACCGTTGATTTTCGGTCTGTTCTTAAAACCAATGACATCAATCTAGCAACTAATCAATTTGTATTCTCTTTAACAGATGCCATACAAAGTAGCACTAAATTCTATAAAACACCTACAAGACATCGAATTTCTAAACCATGGATTACTAAAGGACTTTTACGTTGTATGAGAAATAGAGACAACCTCTATAAAAAATTAAAAAAAAATCCAAATGATTTTATTATTAAGGTAACCTACAAACGTTATAGAAACTTCTGCAACTCTCTTATAAAAAAAGCAAAACGAAATTACGAAAAATTTTATATAGAAAAGGCTAAAGGCAACAACAAAAAATTATGGGAGGCCATTAAAAACATCAGTAACACCAGTAAGACTTCTGACCATGCTTCAGCTCTCGTTTCACCGGAAAACCCCCAAAATAGTATAAATTCTATTAATAGTTTCTTTGTTGATATCGGATCAAAACTAGCAGAAAAGGTAATTTCTCTTAATCAATCCCAACCTAAAACAGAGACTATTACTTCTTATCATTCGTCATCACCTCCTAATTCGCTCGTTCTCCTCCCTACTAATGACGAAGAAGTCTTTGCACTTATTAAAGGTCTGAGAGATAATTGTGCCATGGATTTTGATCCATTGGATTTCAGGATATATATTGAAAAGATATATAATAATCGTAACACCTGTAATTACACATATTTGTAACTTGGCAATAGAAAATGGTATCTTTCCCGAAAGTTTCAAAACGGCACTTATAACACCCATTCATAAAGGAGGACCCAAAGAATGTGTTAATAACTACAGACCAATTTCTATTTTGCCGACTTTATCGAAAATTCTAGAGAAAGTAGTAAATTGTAGATTGATTAATTTTTTAGAACTTAATAATATTTTATCTCAAAACCAATTTGGCTTTCGTCGTGGTAAAGCCACAAACGACGCGGTACATGATTTGGTCAATTCTACAATTGTAAACTTAGATAGCAGGAAAAAATGTCTAACTATATTCCTCGATTTAGCCAAGGCATTCGATACTGTACCTATTTCACTACTTTTAAGAAAAACTTGAAAGAGTTGGTGTGAGAGGTATAGCCCTAAACTTCATGACCGTGAGAGTTCGTATTCCCCCTGATCTAATAAGCGACGAGCTACCGGTTAATTTTGGTATACCACAGGGCAGTATCCTTGGTCCATCACTGTTTTTGGTATACATCAACTACCTGTGTCAAATTCATCTTCCTAAAGGAAAAGTTATAACTTATGCTGATGATACGGCCTTGTTATTTGCCGATGAATCATGGAAAAAAGTTTCTGAAACCGCTCAAGTGGGACTTAATACGGTATGTGAATGGCTTCAGAGCAACTTACTTACGCTTAACGTTACTAAAACTAAGTATATTTGCCCATAAGACCAATTTGCTGCCACCACCATATCATATCGATCGAATCGATATATTAATTACACTACTGCGGAAGTTAATTTACATTTTTAGGTCCTTAAAACATATAGCCGATCTGCGTTTTTGAAAGACAGTTTATTATGCACTATTACGTTCGCTTATTACATATTGTATATGTTCATGGGTAGGAAGTGCGAAAAGTCATGTCATAAAATAGCAATTGTATAAATATGTAGGTTATGCAGTGCGGGAGGGGGCTAGTGACTTGTAACACAGGTTTATTTTAAAACCTACTTCAAGCACCAGTCTCTCCCAGCAAAGGCCACCTAATGTTCTATTTAGATAAGTTGTAAATAGTATGTAAACTTGTGATGAGACGATAAATAAATAAATATATCATAAGTGATCATGGTCGATTACGGTTAGCTTCGGTATCACCACAATGTGGCTGCCGAGACGTCGAGAACAGATATCCACTTTGATGTACACAAACACCACGGTTCGAGACATAAATGGGCGTTTCAATTTGTACCAAGATAAGAGTTGTCAGCCGGAGAGGATATCTGAGTCTTAGTTAGAAAGGGCAAGAACGAGGGCGGTTTTGCCTTCTCAAGATGGTAGTGGATAGGATTTAAGTTGAAATGTAATCCTCTAATATTTCAGAAGTCCACAGCAAGGACATTTGCTCAGTCTGGGGGACAACCGGCCACCTCACTGAGTGTCTTTAGGAACTCCTACTTTACGTTAGTGTTCTGCAAGGTTGTAGCACTTACCCGTGTCCTCGGCAGCAGCAAAAGCTACTACTAGTTTTAAGAAAGTGTGGGACACGAATGTAGGTATCACAGCAATTTGGTCAAAACTGTATAAACGTAAATCACCACCTGCGCAACGCTCAAATTTCAGACCTTAGAATCTTTACCTCTTCTTTTGTAACCAGCTTTACTTCTGTTGGGTCGCTACTAGTGTGGCGTGTTGTAATGGACGTTAAATTTATAACAACTTTTACTAAACTTTTTTTCGTTTTCATGGTATGGACGAATATGTACCTGGTATGGCATATTGCTAGCGAAAACCTTCAAAAGCTTTAAACAATTACTCGTCTATAAATATAATGTCTATAGAAAAAAATAAGAAAAAATATATTTATTGATTAGAAAAATTCTATTTAAAACTTGAAATTACTAATGCGTAAATAATATTGCTTACGTGTAAAAACAAAAATAGTCACACGAGGAATATATCACAGGAAGTAAATCCTTCAAAGTACTTAAACATTGATTCAAAATTTTATAACGATGATAATAATTAAATTCTGTTGTCCCGAATTACAAAGAGCAATTAAAAGTTCTATGACAAACAAGACAACAAGTTCGCAATAATATTTTTTGTATTATTTAGGGTGTAACATCGAACATTGCCTTTTAATTAAATTAACTCCCGTAGCAACTACAAAAAATGTTGTTACAGTATTTAAGAGGTGGTAGAGCATAACATCCTCCATAAAGCTTTTGCTGCACTTCTACGGTCACGCTCACCCGGGGAGGTACCACCACCCTTCACAGAGCCAGCATAAAATAAAGTATGCATAAATCTTAGGATCTTTTCCCCATCAAATCCTTAATGTAATTCTATTCCATCCTACCCGTTTACCTGTTTTATGCAATTTCTAAGGCTAACAA
>DWHK01000045.1:0-20547 GCA_018247855.1 Graphium androcles | reverse complement strand
GTCCTACCTGTGACCATAAATACTGCGAAAATTTAATAATATATTCCAAAAAACCGGAAATTTGTTTAATTAAAAATATTCGCGTAAGTCTCAAACAATCTAAAAAATCTCTCAAATAGTATGTTTGTGTATAAAAATGTCAATGCCAGTTGTTGGGGCCTCGACCTATTAAATTTAGAAATAAGTTTGTGCGATTGTGTAGGAGTCCCAACAAATTCGCTAAATGTCGCTTCTAGAGGGATAGAATAAAAATTTGAATCACCTAGATTTGTACCCTAATAATGTAACAATACAAAACATTATAATATATTTATTTCAGATCTGTTTAACTATTAGCACTGTTACTTATTACTTGTCATGCCAGTCTACCGTCCACTATGATCTTACTTTGGACCAAAGCATATTATTCTTACTAAACTATGCGGTAGTAGTATTAAGTACAATATATCTAGTAATATAGTTAGTTATATGTAATAAATTATATTATCTTTGTACTTTGCTTACTTAATATAAATACGAATGATATACTAAGCTTCACTCGACTGTTTCTTTATACCAATATGCGAAGAATTAATGATAAATAAATTCAAATTTCCCTTGATATATCCCAAATACGCCAGTCATATGCCTACACAGCTACTAATCCCAAGTTTTTTTTAATATCTTTTCTATGTATAAATATAGCGAATACACGTTGTATTCGCTATATTTTGAAATTGTCCGTCAAATGCTATATGAAATATACCATGCTTGTATCTTTTATACGTCAGAATTCTTTTACATATGACATTAACGAATATGTAACGTTCTTCGCAGCGATTTTTATTGAATACCCTACTCTTAATTGTCTTTGCATTCCATATTTTCATTTATTGCACTGCCCTGAGAGAGATGAAATGTGAGAAATTACTTGACGAGCATTAATGAAATGATGAATTTAACCAATTTTTGATAATTGCTAAATGGTAACAAGAGTAAAATGTTTCACATTCCTAATTGAAGCAGATTATTTAACTCGTGTGTAAAAATAGCTTTTATTAAAAATGCAGAATAATTAAAAAAATGTCACCACTCGAGGGCAAGCATTGTGCCACCTCTACTCGAAATTCTTACGATATGAATAAACCGAAATTTCGCAAAAGATTTTATTATCTTTGCTCGCCGACGTAGACATGGTGGACGTGACCGTTGTCTATTGACTTTCAAAACTGAAGGCATTCAAACGTACGTAACACGCAATGAATTATTCAGTACAAGACGGAAGCGTATATTTACATAAGTAAATTAGTTGCGAGGTCTACTGTGAATGGTAGACAATGTTATTTAATAACAAAAAAATTACACAAGGATTTTGATAAAACTTCATTGCTCTCGTAGTTATGAAATACATACAAATGAAATACGGAAATAAGCAAATTCATTATAGACTCTAAAAGAAAAAGGTGCGCATGGCTACCTGGAATTAAAATATTTAGTTTTAATTTAAAAATTAGTTGTTATAAGAAAGTATAAAATTTGTCGTTATTTTATCATTACAATAATGGTTAAGAACCTATTAAATGACGACAATTCTCAATTTGCTCAATTATTAATTAAGTTTTAAAGCAATGAAATAGTGTCAACAACTTACATCATGGAAAAGATATGAATGTCAGTAATATTCAATGTCATTTGAATATTTCAGTCATTCATTGACTACTTTCGAAAAGTCTAGACAGTTTTATTATATAGTATTTTTTAGCCTTATAGTAATAGAATAAAAGTGTTTTCTTTACTCAGTCCAAATATTACCGGCATAACATTTTATAATAATCATACACTTTTTCTTCCATAATGTGTTATAAATCCATTCACTACATTATTGTTACAACTATGCCAATCATTTGAATTTTATTATGTAGTTAGATCATAAGTAATTTGTATTAATTCTTAAATTGTTTGATTTTGCTTAGAAGTAAAGACTTTTCATTTTTTATAAATTTGTATTGTACAAAAGAATTTTGATAATGACAAAAACATATGGACGTACTGCAATGCAAATAATTGACTTTTGTATACAAACTTTCCAAAATATCCTGTCCAATACTTTGGAATAAGCTGTTTGTTGATTTGATGATTAATAATTTCAGCTACCTATGGATTCTTCCAATATTCTCTCAAATTATAATTACTTTTTTTTATTAAGTTTTTGTAGTAAGTAATGCAATGGGCAAGAATTTTTATAAATTAATATTAAAATCTGTGCTTTCTATGTCAAATAACAAATCAACTCAAACAAAGTCTTTCGCGAATATACATTTCAGATATTTTGAATTTAATTTGGATTTATCACGTGAAAAAGTATCAAGCCTGTAATAATAAAATGATGTCACATTTTGTGTTTTTCTATGATACTAGTACTAACTCGCATTAAATTAAAGAGTTTTACATTGAGTGTTGATAAAACTTACCATAAACCATTACATATCCCTTGCTAGGTCGTTTAGATATGAAAAGTAAATTACATGTATTATGAAATTTTCAGTACGTATTATGAAGTGTGTAGTATGTATTAGAAAGTTGTGTGTAGCAACAATTATACTATATAAAAGAAAATAAAACTAGCCACAAATGTGACAAACATAACGATCATAGTAAATCTTAAAACTGAATTCGTACCATATAAAATCTTTGAAGTCACTACAGCCTTGCAAGAGCCATATTTTTTTTATATTTATCATTTTATGTTAAAAAGTTTCATTTGTGCTATTAAAGCATCTTACAAATAGGTCGTCCTGAAGTTATAAGACTGGTAGATGGTGCGATATGATCAATTCACACACAAAGCCAGCATAAGCTTTGGGGTTGCCGGATGGCTATTCCTATTCTTTTTTCCCACTCCTTTCCGTTCCGATACTACGTTATAACCGTCCGATATCCAACGACGTATTAGAATATCCGGTAGCTTATATCCAAGGCTGGCAACCCACACGTAAATTTTCGGATGTTGTGGGTGTCTATAAGCTATGGCTTTACTTAACATCTGATGGGCCGTCTGGTCGCTTGCCAACCTTTACCTATAAAAGTATAACTCTATGAGGATAAATTTAAAACTCATCCAAATTGTATTTTCGGTTAAGTTTTTAAATGCTTTAGCTTTTGGGGCTATTACAAAAAGCAACTTTTGACCATTATTCTTTAAGTATGTTTCACGACAGAAAGAAAATTAAAGCATTCTGTTATATTCGGGAACGTCTGTTGTCTGTATCAATGCATAAGAAAACGTTATTTTTAATAAAAAACTGTCTGAATTTCATAATCAATTATGGATCCAAAACTTAGATGCAGTAAAAATAAACTTCTTATTCCTGAATGCAATCTGCGCACATTTTTCATTGATAGTGAACATTATTTAAGGTCGTTGTCAAATGCTATTTGCAGCTCATAACAAAGCAACTAATAATAGTAATGATTTATTTACTAAATTAATTCTACGTCTATAGAGATTTTTGTAATCATATTCTGCCTTCAAAAAACTAACTCCAGTTTTAAAAACTGGTCAATCAATATCTTTCTTTCCTGTAAACGAAACTTATTTTTTACTAATCTAAAATTTATTATTTTTCTAACGACCGGCTCTGACTTAACCCGGATAACTATTCTCATAGTTACCTATATAACTATACCCACTTCAGATATATTTTGTTTTAAAAAGGTTAATAAAAATAGCCTTTAAGTTTTCTAGGTAACCCTTTTTTTAATGAGAAATGTGCAATAACTTCAAAGGAGAGTACGGCTTGTCTAGTGTATTTCAGTTATTTCCACAGTATAATGTCTTATAGCATTTTGCTTTAGGGAAACGCGGCACATGTAAATACCATCTTCGTCCTCCAAAAGAGAGCTATTCGATCAATCTATAAACTGGGCCCCAAAGAATCATTATGAAATCTAGATAAAATTTCATTTAATTCAAAGATATAAAGATATTGTCTGTTACTTCTTAATATATATTTGAAAATTTAATTTATGTCTATAAACATAAGAACGATTTTTTAAGGTATAAATAAGAACAATAATAAATCAAATATTTGAATCTGACCAGTCTCTATACATTTTCTGTGTTCAGGTGTTAATTAAACCAAAGTTACGTTAAAACGTCGTATTTGTCAGATTAACAATGATAAATAAGGAGTACTGGTTTTAGTTTTCTGATGATTTTTAACCTTTGATTGTAATTTAAGTTTAAATCCTTATACATTATATTGGCAGCCTACGAAGCAAAGCTAAAGACATCAATTAATTTCGGAGTCTTTCTCTTATTACTCTCTTACTACTTATTAATTGAATACCCATTTATTAAGAAGTTGTATATTGTAAATAAAATTAAGAAATTTTAAAGCAACAGTCCGAAGTAAAAAATAGAGGCGGATAAATTGGGAGATTATATATTGGGTATATTATTAGAATAAATGATATTAGCCATGAAATTATTTCTCGTCTAATAAAACAAGATTAATTTAAGAATATCTTTGCAAGTACTGTATCAATTGTAACGTGGATTACAGAATTATTTACAGCCATAAATAATTTTTACAGTCTATTTTTTTACTCCTGTATTTTAATTACATATCACTTTAATTTATTATATTGTTTGTTCAATTGTTTTTGCGTAAGATGTTTTACATCATTCAGTTTTTAAACAGTCATAGTTGATATAAAATATTGAAAGAAAAGAACGAGTCTTCCTTAATAAGTTTAGCCGTCATAATAGTAAATAAACGGCCAAGTGCGAATCGAAATTGCTCCCCGAACGGTTCCGTACATAGGTACCCAATTTTGAGTGATGTTAATATTTTTTTATTTTCAGTTTTTTTTCTTTAGTTGTGTCATAAGAGATAGCTTAATGCAAAATTATATGATCATATATTAATGGAAAGTAACTTCTAGGCTTAACTTCTTTTACGAGTCTCAAAGTATGGGGCATAAATGGCCATTTTATATAGCTCTAAGAGTTTATAGACCTCACTATAAGGTTTTAATTTCAACTCGATACCTCCACACGTTTTTGAGAAAAAGGGCCACGACAGAAGAACAACAAAGTGAATAGTGATACTTTTTCCTTCGGAGGTACGGAACCCTAATAAGTAACCAAAATAAGACTATTGCTACAATATATAATACGCGGAGAGTATAAGGTCAAAACTAGAATTATATTCTAATTTTCCAATTCTATATTACAATTTTCGAAGAAAAGCTCCCATTATTAACCGTAACATTTATTTCTGCACAAATCATATTAAAAACTTCATCACCAATTGTATATTCTACTACTAACTAATTAAAATTGAATTCGGCTGAATAATTAACTAGTTTCCTTCAGAACCAATGGTTTTGAAAACCACAATTAAAAACAAATTAAACGCAATCAATTATAATACAAAATAATTTAAATGAATACTGCGTAATCACGTATACATAATAGGTATGAAAATAATATATTTAGTATTAATTAATGAAAACTTATTTTTAAAATTTTTGTCTGTCTGTATCGGCTAATTTCAAAAAACAGCTAGACCGATTTCTAGAGTTGATGATATAAGAAATATCTTAGGCTAAATTTATTTCAGAAAAAGGATTATGGTCGTGTATAAAAATAATGAAACCGTATACATTTTGCAGTATGCCCTGTAAATGACAACGTTTTTTTATAACAAAGGTTGGCAAGCGAGCAGACGATTCATCTGATGTTAAGTGATCCCGACACCCATTGACACACACAACATCCTAAGAGGTGCGTGTACGTTGCCAACCTGGAAATTGGATAAAACAGGTTAGAGGGTAGGGATGGGTAAGGAATAAATTAAGCCGGTGGGGTAAGGAGTGGGAAAAAACGAGGGTAGATATGGCCATCTGGCAACCCTAAGATCCATGCATACTTTATTTTATGCTGGCTCTGGTACCTTCCCGGTCGAGTGCAGCCGTAGAAGTGCAGCAAAAGCTGTATGAAGGATGTTATGCTCTACCGCGATGATACGTTAAAGTGTTCGGAGCTATCAACGAGGGAAAGTCCCACCCACATGCGGGCACCAATCGACAAACATTCTATAGTCAACCCGTACACAATGTGAAACAGGAATCGGTTGTCCGTCTCACAGTTTCCCATAAACTAAAAACAGGCCCCGTGCATTGGTTGCGCGAGGCAAACGATCGGCGCAAACACTAGCGGTCAAATCTTTTAAGTAGGCAGCAGAGGGTCAATATTTTTGTTAATAATTTAAACCGGCGTGGATTCCCACGGCCCGTGGTGCCCCGGATCGGTTACAGGTCACACCCCGGACGATGGGACCCCTATCCTGACTAGTGTTTGGACAGTCTGTTTGACCACTCGGATGTCTCTAGAATAATTAAATCGCATTTTATAAGTAATATTATAATTGTGTGTTTATATGTCACGATTTTGTGTCTTACCTACGCGATAAATCACCATAAAAATTTGCATATGTATTACTGTAGGTGCAGAACTGTATGTAGTAGTACCTTGAGAAGAATAAAAATTAAATTGTAAGCAGCTTATATCCCGAAAAATTTAATTAAAAATATGTATTGATACGATCAAGCTCCGATGAAAGGGGAGACCAGACCTGATTGTGACAGGGGTAGGTGGTTACAGCTTGAATTATATTTTATATGACCTACGGACATGCTGATTTAAGTCAAAAAAGATTATTAGGGGAGACCGGGGCTGATTGTGACGAAGATATGTGGTTACAGCGGCAATTGTAACTAAGCTAAAAGCCTATAGCTATGATAAATAATTTCTAGACAGTACGAAGGATTGTCTAGGAATCATGTTTTATATGACCTACGGACATGTTGATGTAAGTCAAGCGCCTAACAAAGATTAGTAGGGGAGACCGGGGCTGATTGTCACAGGGGCAATTGTAACTAAGCTGTAATTACTATAGTACCGTCCAAAATATGCGAGATCAGAGAATGAAATCGCAGGCAACAGCTAGTTATTATTAAAAGTCTGAGTTTACATACTTTTTTTTATGTTATCACAACTTACCCCTTATAATACACAGTTAACAACCTGCCTCCGGTGTGGGTTAAAAAGTTACACGCCTCTTTTTCCGGCATTTATTGATTTATGTAGTTTCTGCAGGGCGATTACATAAAATTATTGTCAAATCCAAATCCTGATTAATTACGGAATAAAAAATGAAGATACTTTAAAAAAACGTTACAACCTACCCCTGTTTCCTCTATTGCATAAAACTGACTTTAATCACTTGGGATCTTAAGTTGAAAAATATCTTTATTGTTATTTAAAAAAATTGTCCTATACTAGAAGTATAATTTTTCCGGGATTATATCGTACCACCCCTAAAATATACATTTTTTAAAAGTGTTTATTGCAGGTAAGGAAGACGTTTAGACCAAATAAACACAAAAGAACATAAAACCTCCTCTTTTTATTTGAAGTCGATTAAAACTTACTCAGAAATACGCTTGGACATAACAAATTGCATTAACACAATTGTGTTTAATTCCGCTACACGCTAATTCTGTAATCTCGGAATAAATAAACTTCGTTGGATTATCTTTACAATCGCTTAATGTCGTAGGAAATACGCTCAGTAGACTTTTTTCGCGTGCAACGTGTAACAGCTCTATGCATGTAGTGTGTTGAGTGTTTATTAAATACGGCAAAAAGTCGGTCAATGGACCAATTAACAATACAAGACTCAAACAAAAGATAATTAAGTTGTGATGCAACGGATACCGCAAAAAGTTGTGCGCATTCAAAAGTTGTGAGCGTTGAATTTTCCTAAAGAAATGTTTGCTGATATTATCTGCATTCATGGATAAAACAAGACATTAAGACTTAGAGACGTAAATAAAATTACACTTCCGTTTTATACCGTAAACTGTACAATTTGAATACGATCTATATATATCTATATTCATTTCGAATTTCGAATAAGTTACCATTGTTTATCACTCGAAAGTTAAAGTGATTTGTGTGACACTCGAGTTTACTGTGATTACTCGAATGGAGTTGTCGGTAATGAAGATTGTGTGCATAATTATGTTTTCGTTTAAACGCGTGAAAGAAGATAAACACACACGTGAATTCTTTAAAAAGATACGAAGCCAAAATATTCGAAAACTAACGATTGTAATGGAATGGCTTTTAGTTTTGCACACTATTCAAATAATTAAGTTCTTTTTTTAGCGCTTAGCGCAGTGGACGAAATTAAGAAAAGAGATTATTAAACACCTTTTATCATACGGAATATCGGAAAATAGGATCGACGCGTGTGCACAAGAGTTGGTTCACAGAATTGGGAACCTGGTGTGAAGTGGCCGGCGCCGAGCGGGGACGGGCGTGCGAATTGCAAATACGTTCAGGGCTCGAAGGTCTTCCATAGGCGGGTTCCCACAGAAATTAGCAGAGGGCTAACATCGATACGTGCTAACAGAACAGAAAAGGCTAAATGCCACATCCATAAAAAAGAGCTGGTCCTGATAGAAAAATTACTTCTAGACAGACCGAGGTCCAGTATTACAGATCTTGGGAATATTGCAAGCCGAAGCACGAAGTATAGACAAATGAAGAGACATGAACAAATCCGCATTCGTATTTATAAATTATTACTGAAATACAACTGAAAGTAAATTTGGTTTTTAACTAGTCGATCAAATAGATAAATAAAAAACCCTAAACCGTTTCCGGATTAGTAAGAGCATTTGATTAATTAATTGACCTCACATAACATCGTAGTGAGAAGTGAAACGTAGTTTTATAAAAACTGTGTGAAATCTCTCCATCAACGGTTTGATGAGAATTTCCTGTAGATGACATCTTTCAACAACAATGGAATTAATATAAAAATGTTATTGTCATCATTAAGCAGAAAGTAGTTTATTCCAATTGTTTATTTTACGATAATCGTTATTTTTCGCTTAGGAAGACGATATAATTTAAAATAAAAAAATAACTTTTGATTTTGCATTGTTCCGATTTTGGAGATACCAATTCACACTTAAGTATTTGGTTTACCACCAAATACTTAAGTATTTATTTTTATTAATAATTATGTGACATTTTATTTTATGTGAACTTAAAAATAATGATTAAATTAGAAAAATAAAACATTTATTGAAAAGAAACAGAATTTGATACGTCTCATGATGTCGGCATTGGCGACACGTGCCGTACTGCGTAGAAAGTAGCTATGACAACCGCGAGCAATCATTCAATCGGCCAATTGATCGAGTCAGGACGCGGTGGATTGGCCCATTATCCAATCAGCGCTGGCGCTGGCGCCCGCCGCGGCCAGTGACGTCACGAGAAGCTCGTTAGTTATTCAAAAGGATCAATTTGAAGTTTTCTTCTCGATTCGCCATCAAAATTGATACGGATCGGAATTCCAATTCGCGATAATCATCTGACTGATCGCTCGTTATGTCTTATTTGATGTTATAACGTTGATTGGAAAGATAACTCGTTAATAAATATAGGTATACAAAATTTGTGTGTGAATTATTGGCTACGTTAAATAATTTTTCGAATGAAAATTATTCATTAAAACGTTGTTAAGCTAAGATGCAGTTTCTACATTTGAATTTTATAAACAATTTATTCTATTACATGATAATTATTTTCTATCAAAGACCCTTTTATTAATAATAGAGCGTAATGCTCATAATAAATTATAAATTAGGCTCTCAGGTCAATATCAAACCATTATACCCACAACTCACCTTTTAATTGACCTTAATATGAGACCCGATCTTATTTAGAGAGTATTTGTCAGTATTATTTCAGTCCGGCAAAAAGTACACTAAAAATATTACTTTATTTATATAGTATATTGTATAAAGTGACATATTATGTAAATACACTTCTTTAGCGCGCAATTCGCAGCATTTCCTCGGGGCACGCGCGAGAACGCAGTCAGAGCTCAGTCATCTTTTTGCCGGAGGGCACTTGCATCACAAACGAGAGATGCGTCCTCTCTTTGAGCCCGCTTTGATGTAGCAAGTGCGCGAACATCAAAGGCAGTGTCGGACAATTTTGGTGTCACGTAAACATACCTTCGGTTAAGGAAAAAAAAGTCTTGTCGAGTACACGTGTTATTGACATTCTGATGATGAAATCGAATGTGGAGATGTTACCCATTGGGGAGTTCTAACATTTAGGGAGTTAGTTACAATTCCTTTTTCATGCTTCCATGTGCCAGCGGTTTATTAAGGAAGCATTGGAACTCTAAACTTTTCATTTTTCCTTTAAACTTTACCTACGTTTATCTCATCTCATCACCATAATACCTTGTATTATAACTGCCTCCGTGGCTTAGTGCTATAGGGCCGTACTTTACACACCGGAGGTCGTGGGTTCGAATCCCGCGGGGAGACATAAACTTTGAGTTGTTGTTTCTTAGTTGGGTTAGGGCAATGCGGGCTGATCACCCGATTGTCTGAAAATAAAGATAATCCATGCGTCGGATGATCAGTTCGCCGAAATTCGATCAGGAGGACTTTATTTTATTTATTTATAACACGCCGTAAATAATTATTTGCTTTGAATTTTCCGCAAAAAACAAAACAATTAAATGAGTTACTAAAACGTAGTAAGCATTCGCATAGGGTCCACTGAGACAGTTGCCAGTTGTGAATCCGCCGTGTGGGATGAAACAGCACTTTAGTCTCATTACCTGCATCCTGCCGGCTCCTTCCTCCCACAGACGATCTAACAATGACCCACATTCGACCAGCTCGCTATAACCGGGTCAATCGAGATGGATTCGAATGCAAAAAACAAATCGACATTATAACCTTTGCGTTCCGTATAGTATAGTCACAGTCAAGAATTCTTTTGTTTTGAAATCTTCTGTTTTTCGATATACAAACACATGCAACTAACAGAAGACCTGATATGAAGTAGAAATATTTTACTAAACATTTGATTTTGTTAGTGACAAGTGAAGGCACATCTTCTTAAAGGTTGGCAATGTAAGTTTATCAGGGTGACACCATACCCACAATGATAACTTAATATGAGAGGAACCCTTTCCATAAATACTATTAAAAATTATGTTGGTGATACAAATACGTATAGTTTGTTCTAATCTATACTAATATTATAAAGCTGAAGAGTTTGTTTGTTTGATTGAAGGCGCTAATCTTTGGAACTACTGGTTTCGAGTTGGTAATTTCTTTTAGTGTTGGAAAGTCCATTCATTGAGTTAGGCTCTAGGCTATATAACATCACGCTACAATCAATAGGAGCAGAAATGAAAAATGTCGCAAAGACGTCGCATAAGAGAGATGACAAAAAAATCATCAGTTTTGTGCCATCTCTTGTTTGCGTCGCAGACGAGGTTGCGCAGATTAGCTTGTTAAATATTGAGAGAAATTAAACAAACATAAGTCCCGTTCACAAAAAACCAAACATAAAAATGGAGTAGAAACGTTAAAATAGAACGTAAACGTGCGAATAAGTCAGTTTCTGTTGATATTTTGCAATTTATGAGTAATTCAGCGTTATAGGCGAGTTTCTGTTTACCTTTTGTTGTACCTTTAACTGGAATATATTATACGTGAGAATTCGATGGTTATTAGGTATACCTAAATTAAAACAGACATAAGAACAGATTACATTTATGGAAATGAAAAATAACAAACATTTCATTTAAATGAAGAACAATAATACTGGGTAAACAATAATACATACAATAAATCATGGGCCCTCAACGAATCTCAGGTTGTGGAATAAGTGACCCTTCACCGACGGCTTCATCTTTTTATTATATACAGCAAAATGCACTTTGTCGCGCAACCCATACTCAATAATAACAATCAAACGACAACGCTCTTGATATCCGGACAATACCGTAAATTGTATATTTTGATATTTTGCAATTTACAATAAAGTTTGCTAAAACAGATGGGTCCTTTCTTTACTTTTGGAGTTAACTGGGTTAGACTATATAAGCGATTGCATCGATGCTGATTTTTCTGTAAAAATTTATAAAAAAATTGGTTGTCTGTAAAGTCGGTTTACGGACGATAATTTTACGTGATAACGTTATAAGAAATACTCGTACACATCGCCCATGGAGTGGAAGAGAGATAGATGCGTCACAAGCCGAATGCTTAGGCTGATCGTGCCTCTGTGTCACTTGTTCCGTGCTCTCGCTTTCACTCTCGGCTAAGGCGAACGTGACAATGAGTCATGCTTTTTCGTACGTGCAGCCGACGTTCATCGATTTATGAGACGTTATCACGTCAAAAACCTATTAACAAATTTAAAGTGAGAATGAAACTCAGTTAATAAAACTTTCAATTTTATTCATTACAAAAGTTATTAAGCTCAGTGGCAAATGTTAAAAACTGCTAAAATGGTTGTATTTGCCATTAAAATCCGAAAGAGAATAAATATTAAGACATTAAAATCGGAGATAGCCATGTATGTAATGAAGTTCTATTAAAGCTTGTTATATGGGATAAGACATGCCATGGGCACATAAAATGGGAATTGCATGAATAACTACATTATTGTCCACAGTCCAATTGTATGGACAAACCAATAATCCTCATTTTTTTCCACGCGATGTAGCCGTATTTGTTAAGATGCATCGGCATTGCTAAATACAAGGGACGCAAAGTAAACTTTTTGTGCGGTCCCATTGAATCAATTTTGTTTTTTCTTTCAGCGCGCTCGCAGATTCGGAAGCCGCAGGTAGAGAGCCTAGATCCGGGTGCGCCTTTGTTGCCCGCCATTCTCGTGAATCACTAATGTTTACAAATTCGTAATTTGGAAAGCAATAAACGTCGGAACACATCAGCTGCGAACGCGCCCAATTGCCCGCGCGCAAACTTAAGCTGCCAACCGGCATCCCAATGACGAGATTATTTTTATTTACTTACACCACAATGCTAACGGCCGAACTCCGCGTACGGTTTGTTCAATGCGGCGAATGGAATAAAAAAAGTATAAACGAGAGACAAGCAACATCGCGCCAAAACAAACGTCAAAATTTTACTTTTTTTTTTTGGCAGTCACTTGTTCTCGGCATTATCTCGTTTTCCGCTCGTCGACGTCGGCCGTTAGTTATGAATTGGTGAATCGCAATGCAATAAAGCAAGTTGCCGATTTTACATGCAACACTTAATACAACATCGATCGCTTACGACATTGAAAAGAGTTTATTTAAGCATGAAGCGATTTAATAAGCAGCGGGTGCCTTGTCGTTTGCGTTTAAAGATAATCTGAAAACGCATGCGATTTGTAAACTTTTAAGCTGGTAGTTTTTATGTGTAATTTGTAATTTCGTAAAGGGGAACCAACCAGTAGTGCTGTGCCGTGGTGCGTGACTTGTACGAATCGGGGGGACTACTAGCGCCGCGGCATGTGGCGGAACTAAGCGTACGTACTATTTACCGTATTTCACCGTAACGCATACAATCACGCACCTACGCAACACACGAATGTTTCTTTTCTAATATGGTCGCAAAAACATATGCATTCATCGTCTCGTCGCATACAATTGCTGATATCCACATTATGAATAGAATTCAATGCATTCGCGGTGTCAGAAAATATAATCTGCTATATCTTTGTTATCTATGTGAATTATAAAATTATAGAAATTATAGAAGACCTACAACCACATGGCACAAATAAATTATTTAAAGATAATTGTACAACTTAAAGAAGTTTACTTCAAAATAACCCAAATGGAATAAAAGCTGTAAGTGAATTCCATTATTTTCCTTCCTGTAAAAAGCCGATTGTGTATATATTGATAATAATATATGAATAAATAGTTATCTGTAATTATATATTAAAGACAGTTGCTTTTTAAGAAGACTGTTTAACTTTCATTTAAATCTTTAAAATCTTCCTTAAAACGATTACTTATAAGTAAACTATTTTAACAATCTCCAAATTTATATAAAAAAGGCAATACATTATTGTTATTTTAATTTAATTTATAACTATATTTACCAATAAGTATAATATATAACTAATACTCAATAATATTTATTTGTAAAGTATTATAAAAACTTATACCAATATGACGAGACAAATTATCTGTTTTTAGCTAAACAATCAATATTTGGTATACATATTATGTAGGTGTACCAAAACTGATACCGGGTTAATAAACAGTTTATATAAAAGACAAAAATGGCGATTTCGACTAGACTACGGAGGCTGGCCATCAACGAATAAGGGAATTAAAAATAATAAATTTAAAACTATAGCCGCAGTTGCCTTAATTATTTTAAATAAAGAAATGAACCCACTTTTAGTTACTTAATTAGAGTAACTGTAATTTATGGAGTTGGCTTTACACTCAACTCATTGTTACCGTTTCGAGTCGTGTGAGAATATACTTTTTTGAAATTAAATTCGTGCAATCAATTTCTACAGTGCAAGTTTGTGTATTTCTCAGGATAATTAAGATTTTTCCTCAATCAACATTTCGTGGGAGTTCATGTGAATGTTCTATACATTTGCCCACTTTATTAGTTGATTGATGATTGAGTTGGCGTCGGATGTAGGTTGAACGTGAACAATTCTGCTGTGATTCTTTGACGATTTAACAGCATTGTACTACTATAACTTCATAAGAAATTAAGAATGACACAATTTTTGTGTGAAGAGCCACAACAACTCTCTGATATTTCTAATTTGAACTGTGATTTTAAGGGTTAAAAATTAAGTTTTTGAATTGTAAACTTACACGATATACGTCTGTCACGCAAATAGTTTGCAGATCTATGAATTACTTAGATTAAGAACCAGTTAATTAATGTGTTACTAATAATTCCAATAAGAATTACTATGATTCACAATATACGTACCGTCAACAGATACAATACTATATCTAACATAATCATACGTCAGGATCGGTCAGGTACCTATACTAAACGAAAACAAATTCAAAGCTTACATTTCTGTGCATCGTACCCGTTGCAGTGATTGCTCAATTACAGGACCTCCTAGTAGGAAACTGAATTCGGGCAACATTTTGGACTCAAACACGATAATAATAGAGACCTCTGGATACGTGTCAGTCGGCGCACACAAAGGCCGTCTCCCGATCAGCGCCTTGTCATTAAGGCACAATCAAACAAGTGGCGATCGTCGACAGCTCGGACCGGGTTTTTTTCCCGTAATTCGTTATTTCGGATTGCCCTGGACGAGGGAGCGTGCCGCAAAGACAAAGTAAACATTAGCACCGCTCCCGGCGTCGGCAAAACATCACCCGTAATAATTGGATGCCCCTTTTTTGACATTGAAATTAGAACCTGAGCTCTTATCCCCCGTCGACGTGGCCGCAAATGAGTTTCTAATTGCTAGATAGGATGGATGTATATGTTCTTCTTTACTGCAAAGAGGAGCTAGGAATCGTTCGACAACTAGTTTTACTTATGCGATAGATAGGGCTAGGCAATTAGTTTTTAAAAAAATTACATCATACTTCATTAGAATTTAAGTCCGAATTTACTTAATTTCAAATTAAAATGTAATTCGAGAAAAATTAAGTAAATTATATGTCTGATAAATAAAATATTTTGTAATAATTTCTAGTATTGTTAACTTAAGTGAGGGTTAATTTCTATTTTTAATTAATTTCCCTCAAATAGGTTACTTAAAGAAGAGGTTATAGATGCTCTTAATGCTTTCTATACATTTTATATATAGGAAGCATTAAGAGCATCGTGGAAGTATAGCTGGATGAATAATGATAAGGATTACTTGTCAGTTAGTTAGTTACAAGTTAGTTAGTTAGTTAATTAGTTACAAGTTATTATCACCATAACCTTTACACTGGCAAACGCTTTGTCCGTCTGAAACAATATCTAAAAGAGAGACTGATACATAAAAAGCTATAAAGGTTTCAAACAGTTTTCTCTCCGTACGGTTTATTCTATAATCCGAAATAGCAAAACCGAAATCTCAGTTCTACCATCAAACAATTAGTTGGGGGACCGCCGACGTAGATGCTCGGAGCACGTGGGCGACATGAATGGCCAGTCGATCGCGACAATAACCCGTATCATACACACATACAAACACACACACATACTCACAGATGTACATGTACCCATGTACATGATCAAAACACCAAGCGAGGAATGTCGCAGATGGACGTAAATATCCTTTCTCCCGAGCTCGATGTTTATAAATCGAAATCACAAGCCCACTTTTAATTTTTGTTCTCGCAAATCCCCAAACGAGAAAGTTTAAACATCAAAAATCACTTGCATTTAGTAAAACATTTAAAATTGGAAATATCCAATTTCAAAATAACTTTAATAATAACAAGGTAAAAGAAGCAAGATGAAATATTATGGATTGCATTTATACACATATCTGTAGCTCCCGTGTGGATAAACAATAAGTGTAGTTTTAAACATTACAGTTTATGCACTTAAGTGACTCAAATTTCTTTCCCAATCAGTGCCACAATATTTTTGATATACTTATTATATTAATACTGATTACGGACAGCCCACAGACCTTGCATTATAGACGTTGGATTAAACATAGTGATTCACATTCTGTTCGCACACTACGAGAGTAACCTCAAAAAAATAGCATAAGCTCAAAACGAGTCAACGCAAACATCAAAGAAAGTATCAAATCCACGTGACTAATCCGACAGATTAACGCCAGGAAATCTGACGGCAGGATACGTCAATTGTAAGTAGACGAAATTGAAACAGCAGATCCGTATCCAGCTATTGTCTGAACAGCGTTGACATTGCTCTGCTCGGAATAGATTACTTTTTAACTAGGGGCGTTATTAATAGCGACGTTCGTAGACGCAGTATCGGATGTTGCGCGTTGCATGCACTCGTGTTGGCATTGGAGTGGCAGGACGTGAGCAAGTAACAAAGGAGCTCGTCTAAACAGGCCATTAATAAGGAGGCGGCTCGCGGGCCCCGCCCGGGACTTCCGCCGCATTCCGGGAACCGCTCGCCCGGGACAAGACAGGAATAGCGCGACATCCGAATGGCAGTGCACAATTCCGTTTGGTATCAGTGGACGGATCGCGAGGAATGCAGGTCAACTGGACACCTCATGAGGGCTTCTATATCAGTTTTTATCATATTTCACATTAAACAAAATGTGTGGAAATAACTCTTAGATTACAGATGTCCATTTTTCACCGGTTTCTATACCTTTTATTTTCGGACTCTTTTAACATATATAAAAAAGTAAAGTAACAGCCTTTTTAAAATTATTCCACTGCTGGGCTTGGCTATTAGAGACAGTGGGCATAATCCTCCATTGCGGATTGGCGAACTTCACATACCTCTAGAAATATTTTCATTATTTCTTCACCGCCAAGCACGTGGTAAATTAGCACTTGTAAAATTAACAATTTCATTGGTGCCAGTCCCGGGTTTGAAGTCACATTCGTCGTGAGTAAACAGAGTTAAAGGCGAGCGTCCGGATGCTGAGTTACCAAGGCTCTTTAACATATACATATATAATAATAACAAAAATTCCTAAGTAGCAAGTTTTCGACTAAGCATCTCTGACCTCCTCGACTAGTGCAAATAGTGAAGCATTGGTATTTTCGAAGTTTATAAGATTTAAAAAAACATCGAATTTAAAAATATATTTCAATAAAACACATTGTCTTATAAATAAGAACCGACCCGAATAGACTAATACAAGAGATCTTGCAATCATATCGCCAAAAACTTGGGGTTACTGATATAGTGCCGGTAGGTAGCGTTAAACTAAAAATATTTCGTCCTCTCTTGCCTCCTTCAAACAAAAAGAGGAATCATAACCGGTGAGCTTTTCCGGCGCCCGGGTATTCGAGTACGGCGTGTAATAAAACAAGTTAAACGTCTCATTCACGATGCATCAGCATTTAGTGCGAAAGCTTTGGGATCCTGACAAATCGCAAAATGAAAAGCAGGAAGCCGTTTTAGAGTTGGACACGATTATGTTCACGTCATATCGATATTATTTTAATTTTCAATTATTAATTGTTGGACGATTCAATATCAATCCGACTTCAGTTTTCTTACATTTCAAGATTGACAAGAAGAAGATTTTTTTTTTGATTTGCGGCAGCATCCCTAGGGTTAATCCTTTCGAACAAAAAATGGAATCTACTGAGTCGGTTCATTAACATAGTTTGTTTTTGATAAAAAAAAAAATTATAAGCTCTAGGCTTGTGTTACAAGGGCGTTTTTACAAAAATAATTAACACAGACACAAACACCCAGATCCGAAACAACTATTTGTAGGCCATACAAACATTTACCCTGGGAGGGAATCGAACCCACGACCTGCGACGCCGCAGCTAACGTATTAGCCACTGCGCCAACCGGTCATCAAGTAGTAGTTATACCATTTAACACACAAAAAGACATACAGACAAACAAACTACGTGCGTACTTTTGGATTAAGGTCAGTTGAAAATAAGCTTAAAAAATACATCCGCTGTGGTGGATATGACATCCAGGATAATCATTCAACATCTAGTTAACCGTATGTTCATTCGCCTACATAGCTTAGTAAATTCTAAGCGAAATCAACTGTTATGTTGCATTTTATTTTGTTAAAGTCCAATTAAAAATTTTCTTTACCATTTTATTGTACTGATATAATAAATCTTTTAATTAACATATTTCTGGTATTACGTTAATTGACCGAGCGAGCGAAGCGAGTGATGTTTACAATTACAGTTGGGGCGAAAACGCATTTTATGTATGTATGTATGCATGTAACGCGATAACTCTCGAACCAGTGCTTCAATTTATATGAAATTTGGAATATATGTAGGTAATATTAGTACAATTTGTAAGTTCGTTTGGGATCAAAATCGGTTCTGTAAGAGATATTAAAATAATCTTATTAAATAAATAAATAAATTATATTAAAATCGGTAGTAGTTTCTTGAGTTAAGCGGTAGTTGAGGTAGTGGATATTATATGTATATTTATGTACATCATGACACGAAATTTTTATATATATAAGGATCATTAAATTTATATCTTTAAATATACTTGCAACACAAGATATCGCTATATAACAATAAAGCCAGGGTTTTAAAACAAGTGAAGTAATAAAAAAAACAAATATATTATTAGTACGATACCATCGACAAAAAGCTTCCTACCCTAACGCGTCAGGCCATTTATAATAAGTTAATTTTTTGACAAGGTCCTTAAACCGATTACCGCTAACAAGGTGGTCTGCGGCAGCCTCGCATTTCTCGCCGTTAGCACGAATACTTTTGCTTTGTTTTGCTAGCCGCAAGGGTACACAAGGTGTCCTTTACGTTCGCATCGTGTCTAAGGATTAGGTTTAACATTCCGCATATATAACCTCTACTTATTAAGTTTGACAACGAAATTCGTAGCCGTTTGTCGATATATAGAGAGAATTTAAGTTGCACGAGGAAGAACATAACCAGTGTGAATACAAAAATTCTATCAAATAAATCCAATAGTTTAGTCACAAAACAATATTATATTTTTCACTTTTAACAACTTCTATATGCTGTAACGGTTACTAATTTATCATAGAAAAGTGAAAGAGCTCAGTGTCGGTATAACCACGGCGTCGCCCATCCGCCAGGTTAAAAACCTTTGCCAAATATGGGCCAAATCATTTTTAATTCTTTTTTGCCATTTAGTTTGTTCGAATTATTTTTTATGGTTTTATGCTTTATTTTTCAATTTTAAATTATTAATATGAACTACTATAATCGACGTTTTCATTTAATATCATATTATAACCCCTAAACTAAATGTACGTCAAGCAGGTTTTATTTTATTTAGAGCAAAAAGATTTTATTTCAATTCCTCACGACGAAACGTCACGAAATTCAATCATTTCCTTTATAAAATTAGACATAGCTTAAATCAGGGACTGACTACACATTTATTTTTAAATACAAACACATTCCACTTACACCCTAGACATATTGGGTAGTACAGCTCTAATTAAATATACATGTAAATCACTCCCACAACTATATATCTATATATATGGCTATAGCGTGTCAAATAGATAGACGAAGATACATACGTTTGACAAACATTTACCCACCTTGTGCAGTCGAGTCAAAAAATCTTCTATTAAGACCATAAGACACGCCGCCGCATGGAAAATCGATACCATCATTGCGCACGATTGTCAAAAATCGATTTCGTTGCAGCGCTCGACGTGACCGAATTGCTCGCGGTCCGTTCGGGTCCACCACCGATACAATGCTTTGTGGATAATCGATGAGATCGGTACGCAACGCCGTGTCGACGTTTCCCGCGCACCTGTCACGAGGATCACGGCAGTTCACAGTGTTTGACCCGATGACAAATCGATTTCGTAACTGTGATGACTCCATCCGAATTGTCACATTCCAATTAGAGTGACTGCTCTCAGTATTTCCTACCAGATAGTTGACCGAGCGAGCGAAGCGAGTGAGGTTTACAATTAGATTTGGGTGCAAAAACACATATATATATGTATGTATGTATGTATGTATGTATGTATGTATGTATGTATGTATG